>JAOBYJ020356772.1:5154-15189 GCA_025403565.2 Palythoa heliodiscus | reverse complement strand
TCGATCCACTTCTCAGCAAGAAGTACAGCAACACCGCCTGTACCTTTGTCATTTCCAACCCAAAATAGTTTATACCTGGAGTCTTTGCCTGTAATCATTCTAGCTGATGCACCTTCCCATCTAACTTCTTGGACACAAAATACGTCAACACCTCTCCTGGACGAGGTTTCCCCATCTCTCCTGATCTACCAAGAAACGTTCCCACGTTCAATGTGGCAACTCTGAACTTCTGATGTGGGATTTCACATTGATTCCGCATGTGCGACGATCGGGTTGGCCCACACCCAACCCTACCGTTAACGACATACCTTCAACAACATAGTTTTATTATTAATATTAACAAAAAAAAGCAGCTTCTGTTTCATAGCCAAGGAACTCCGAAGAAAAAACCACGCACCAGCGAAGATCGTTATTGTGTGGCCGTGGCATCATTGATTTGATTTATAGAACATACGGTAAATGGTATCAACTGCTGCAGATGTCATGCTTTTTCGAAATATATTTGTATGTAAACAACTGTATGTACACAACCGCGATGGTAAAGCTGTGTTCTTGTTGTTCCAAAGCTAGCTAAAACAGATTATTTGGTAACAGATACTTTACAAAAATTGTTAGAAAGCAACTCTGTCAAACATGTGCTGTATTGATTAAGTCGTCCAATAAACTTGTCACTGCAAAATACCGATAAGAGTTTACTCAGCTTTGGAGAATCGCTAGTGCAGTTCAAAAGAACTTCTAGAATGCATTGGCGATTAAGAAATTGAATCGAAACTTACAATGAACTCTAAGCTGTTAGGCTAAAGTTTATTTTCAAAATACCTTTACAAAAGCTGACGTTTTGATGACGGGCACGGCTTATCTTAAAATCTCAGCTTTCCTCAAACATTTAATGCAAATGAAAATTGATTTGTCATTTTGGATAATTTTACAATTTAGTATATTCAATTTTATCAGCCAAACAGCAGGCGGTACATGGAGAGGTTTTGCCAAGAGCTGGAAACTGAAGAGGTTGCATTCATGAAAAGAGTTTTTAACGAAAGACCAGTTCTTTTCCTCGGATGTGATGGAACGCATCCACTGTATGCAAACTTTGTTGCTAAGTTTGTCCTCGATGCCAAGGTATTATATTTAAATGGAAGGATATATTTTATGAATTTTTGTGCTATTCGCGGACAATGGATACCAAACCCAGTTTACAATAAGTATTCTCTAAAGCAAGCGTTAGTAAATTCACGAATGCTTAGTAGCGGAGTGAAAAGCTGATTGGCAGCTATAAGTTCCTATATGGTATTACGATGACCTTAAATATAACAGGACACTGTCGCTGCAATGCCTAGGTTATTGCAAAAGAAATGAACTGGATGGACTCCACCATTTGTGTTCAACGTGGTATGAAAGTCTAACGAGTGAAGTGGTTATCGACCAACGAGGCTGGTTTACCTAGCAGAAGTTACCATGCATTGTTATACATTATTTGACGCGTCAAGTGTCAATTCAGTTTTTTGTTGTACGCGAGCTTTTTTCTCTATAATTTAATTAGGTGATTAGAAAGACCCGTATTTTGTTCAAAATGCGGATTTGGTAAAGTCGTGCATGTTTTCGTGGACTTTGGTGTAAAGAAGCTAATCAAAAAAGCTACGTCATTAGAAAGCTAATAGATCTTTATTAATAACTAATAGAAGTACGATTTGCACAATACCACAATAAAAACATGGTTTAAAAATGGTGTCAAATATATCAAAGATGTATTTGAACTAAATAAATTTCTTACTATTTTTCACAAATTTAACACATTTTTATGTGACTATTTTGGTGGAAAATCACTTTTTATACCCCGCTCGATAGGTGAAGCACTACATGTTCCAGCAATCGGAACAGCCAAGCCTTGAGATTAACGGAAGCCTCCACGTTTTAAAAGCAAAGCTTGAAGTCTGGGAATTTGTACAGTTTTTGAGTACTGGCTCCATTCAACAGAACATCAAATCTGGTCAGGTATCGACAAAGTTTTAATACGAAGCTATCTATGAATTTCCAGTAAATCAAATAGATCGTAATGGAACTAAAACTGATGAAACTGGACCCAAGTCAAAGTTTTCAAAAACATAACCAAACTATACAGTTATTTATAGCTGTAAGTTTGCAGATCCTTCAAAAAGTGGTAAAGTCATTGCCTCCTTGTCTTGGAGGGGTAAACTTTCTTCCGTATATTGGGGAGGTCCTGATTTCGATTATCTGCAATTCCGACGCTGGTTCTCAATTTCCTCTTATCTATGTAGGTTTAGTTTTTAGATGCTGTGAAACAGAGGACTGATAAAGGAAGGAGAAAGAAAGCGCATGGAAAGCAATTGGTCTCTCAGTTTCTCAAGTTTACCATCATGTGTTCTTCCACGTAAAATACTCTTTTTCATTTGCTTAGGTATACGAGCGTTCATATCTGAGAACACAGCGAGAAGAATACCTTTTGCAACAGCTTCAGTTGGAGAAACAGGCTAGTGAGATTGCTTTTCACACAATTATGATCACCAATGCACTATCACCAGATGAGTACTTCGAGCAGATATCCAGGCCTACCATCGAAGACATCTTCCGGAACGATCCGTTTGGTAGGTTGAATGTAAAACAAGAAAGTCTTTCCCCCCTCGCGTTGTGAGCTATTCCGAATTATTATCCGTTCAGAATTGTAGGCTAGAATCCGGATTCCAACTTCAGGAATAAAAAATCCTTCGATAGAAACCAATGTCCAGATTTTTCTTGGTACCTAAGATTTCACCTTATTGTTGGTTTACGTTGTTTATCTTTTACTGTTTTATTTCAAAAATTATTTTCACATTATCTTGAAGGTGTTTTCTCTGAAGAAAGAGTGTCAAGATCTCTGATTGCAATGAAAGAACGAAGAGATAACTTAAGAAAGGTGAAGTAAAAGGAAGAGTACAGATCTTGATACTGCTGATGCTAAGTTTGTGTTTATTTGCTTTACCTGGACTTCGTGCAGGTAATTAGAAGCCTTTTTGGTTCAAGATTAGTATGCTACCATTTGAACTGTGGTGTCGTCTTTATGTTAGTTTGGCATAAAGGTTTTGTTTAAGCTCTCTAATTTGAACGAGCAGTAGCTTACTTGTGTTAGGGTAAATAACTGCACTGCGACGATCTCTGTTGCACTAAAACTGTTTATACCGATTCGCTGTGTAAAGGCTATCAAGTCAGGAACAAAAGTAACCGCCCTGTTCTTTAAACATGGTTATGAAAGGGAAATTAACAAATGGGAAGAAATAGACAGGAACCCAAATCTAACAGAATCAGAGAAGCAAAATATCCTTAAGAAGTGCAAGTTGAACATATGCAAATACGCCAAAGCCATTCTCCTTGCGAAGTCTTTCATGCAGAGCGGCAGTTCACTGGAAATCCTCATTGTTGGAGATCTTACACAAGAAGAACGTAGCTTGGTTGATAGAGAAACATTCGCTTTGATCAGACTTAGAGGTTAGTAATTTTTAAAAGTTGTTAAGAAATTGCTGGATAGTTTACTATCAGTAATTTGTAACTTGACTTGAAGTTAAGTTCTTTCTAATAGATAGATAGATACTTTATTAAAATACCATTACAGCCAACTGGCCGGATTACGGATATATGGATATATGGATATACGGATATCATATAAGTACAACTATAAATGTGTAATGTTTTTTTCCGATTCCATTGATTTTGTGTCTTTGGTCTGATTTTGACTGGTATCTTGGTCGATTTTGTATGAATTTGGATGACGAAGGTCTTAGTTGTATGAAGTTCTGTTGGAACGAGAAATTCAAGATCGACCAAGAACCGAGCTAATAAAAGACTTAAAAACACAAGATATGTGGTGTAGAAAAGAAGAGCCGGCCGAGAATTTTGGCCGAGATCAGAGGACTAACTTAAATAAGTGCAACTCTTCCTTGTAGCTGCAGATGACAAATGATATCTATCAGGTTGGAATGAATTTACAATCCAGCTGAAAACTCCAGTAACCTGTCTATGATTGGAAACTATATACATTCTTTCTTTCTAAGGTGGATCGGACGAAGCTATCTGTTATGCTGAAACCGCAACTGAAGGCGATCGTAAGTTCACCGTTCATCTGATCAACATCAATGGAGAGGAAGTACTAAACAAGAGGAAGATATATGAAAGAAGCCGAGGGAAAGCTTGGACTAGTGATCAATCTTTGCTGAGACTGGTGGCTGCCGTGATGAAGGCAAACCGTGAGATTCAAGAAAAATGTGGAGAAAGCAGTGCCATCGAGGTGAGAAATAACATCACGCATTTAGTTCGAATTAAACAATGTCAAATATAAGGAAAACTAATCTTAACTGAAACCGCTTGTCATCTGCTTCGATATCCTGACCCACACCACTAGGAATTCACAGAAACTTCATAATCTGCATTTTAGCCATCATCCACGTAAGAACTAGGGAGATGTGGTACAAAGAGCTCTGATGCTAAAGAGCTTTAAAAAGGACTGGTCACGATGTTTCTTTGATTTTTTTTTGGCGAAAATAAATGCTAGACCAATAAGATTTGCCAAAGTAATTGAATAATTAAACAAATTTTCGCACGCTTTCAATTTGAAACTGCCGCGAGTTCCCTAGTTATCTTTACTTAAAACAGTAGCAACACTGAACTTTTACTATGCAATAAAGTACGATACGGTTATTGGTCCATGGGTTCAACTCTAAGCATGTTTTGAATACATGTGTTATACAAATCTCCAAGCTCAATATTCACGACTGTATTTTTTTTGTAACACGAACATTCAATATACCCCCCTGATATAAGTTTTAAAGCAATAATGGATCACGTTATCATTTTCGTTACCCCAATAACGGATCAACGACTTGTTTTTGACCCAATTACCGATCACGAAAAGGTACTCTACCACCAACCAGTTTTTAAATCTGTCATCAAGGAACCTCGACTAATCAATAGATGCAGCTTTGACTAACATCAATATTGCTAAGCAATATATTATTACTGTAGTTAACAGTATTTTTGTGGTTTTCTGCAGAAAAAAGATCTCGAGAAGCTTGATATGATGGTTAAAATTAGTCACAAAGTCACGGAAAAACTTGACGAAGACAGTTCTTATAAACCCCTTGGCGAAGGGTCGTTCGGTCAGGTTTATAAAGCCAAACGCAAGGGGCAGCCCGTGGCAGTAAAAATCTTGAGGAATCTTGACGATCTCAAGAAGATGAAAGACTTTGATAGAGAGGTTGAAACATTAAGGCACGTTTATTAAATGCTCATTGATGAATTTGTAAAAATAATGTTATTGTTAATGTTGTTGAGTTGTGTTTTTATTTCTTTTGACAATATGTAGATTTATTTTATGGCAGGCTCGGTAAGCGGGCAACATGATGCGAATTCTGGGTTCTGATTGGTTACCCGAGCGGGCAAGATAGGCCTATTTTGCCCGCTCGTGATTTTCATTAGTAAAGTGAAATTCTTTGGCCTCATAATAAATCCTTTATTGATCAAGCTTAGTCGGTCAAGATATCGGTCGGTCGGTCTGGATATCCAGCCATCTTGACCTTACGCTTGTTCATTAACCCATTCATATTTAAGTTATTCATAAAGATGAATCTCCCTCAACTAGCCATGTCAAGGTTTTTAAATAACTGGCTTCCGTGACAATTTGTATCTAACATTATCAGTAAGTGACACTTTTTTCTGCATCAATTTATTAAAATCAGAAACTTTGAAGTACTACTATAAAAAGAATTTATGATTCGGTTTAATTGTACTTTTTCTACCGCGCCTCGAACAATGTTTGTAAAAGAGGTTGTTCATCTTGTTTCATAACTTGGTTTTTAAGGGGACTGGACCCATGACGTCATTCCTTACATCGGTCCATGTTAAAATACAGAAAAGGGAACAAGAAACGCTCTCCGAAATATTTAATTACTAACTGTGAGGTATTAAAACAAACAGTGTTAAGCAACCCCTTTTGCCGCGCAATACGTAATTCTAAAGGAGTGGCAGTCGGGAATGACGTCATATTCGAGGCTGTCTCTCTAACCTGTAAATTTTAAAGAAAAATAGATAATGGCGGGAAATTCTTAAGAAAATAAAAACAAAAAATGAAAAAGGCCTTGCGTTGACCGAGGGAATAAGGTGCGTAATGTTCTTTTCTCTTCAGACGAGCGAAACATGAAAGAATTGTTGAAATCATTGATTGCATCATCCTGGAAAATCAACTGGCAATTGTTATGGAGTTTATGAGTGGTGATAATCTCAAGAGACATCTAGCAAAGACTCCAGGACAGGGGCAGAACAAAACCTTTACTGTCAGGTTTGTGGAAGATATTGGGTCAGCCATTGCTCACTTGCATTCACTGAGCTTAATTCACAGAGATGTGAAACCGGAAAACATTTTTGTAAGTATTTGAAGGTTATTCGCCATTGTGTTTTTTTTCAGTTATGTGGTACATAAGTCACTTTTATGCTCATGCGCAGTGTCTATTCCTACTGATTTAGTGGAGCAGTCATAAATTGATTAGAATTGATTAGAAATAGCAACAGTCTTGGGGTTGGTGAGTGCCAAGAAATAAGGTGGAAGAGGGGTCTATCTTTATATACACGATTCTTGTAAATTTTTTGAAAGTGGTTTTATGATGGGTTAATGATAATTTTTCGTCTTTTGGGAACTCCCGATAGTATATTTTTGCTTGTTAAATAAATGGATTCAGTTGGCACTTACAATCATTGACGACTGACCAACGCAAACATCCATTGTTTACACTTATCAGTTGCTTTTCTTTTATCTTTTTTTACGCCATTGTAAATCTGAACAAAAACGGTACAAAAGTCAGGAGCACTTTCCAATTTTGTACTTGAGGAATAGAATTATATAGCAATATATGGCTGACACAAATACTTCGTAGCTCAGTTGGTAGAGCATCTGACCGGTAATCAGAGGGTCATGGCTTTCGCGATTCTCGTCACTGAATCATAATTTTCTCTGAATGATTCGATTTGAGGAGCACTTTCTTTACAACCTTATAACCAAATTGAAAAACGTCCGTATAGAATTTAAAAACCAGTTTTCGAGTTTTTTTACTTTCATTATGCTATACTCTAAAACCATATTTGTGTTCTAGCGACTGTGACAACTGTTCTCAAAGGATAAATTTACACGCATTAGATTTTTTTCAACAGCTTTCCGAAGATCATACGATGATGAAACTGGGTGATTTTGGTCTCGCACGGGCTACAGAGGGAACTGAGCAAACAAAGACGATGATTGGTTCTTATCGGTACATGGCACCTGAAGTCATGAAGCGAGGCGGCAAATACTCGGCGAAAGCCGATGTTTACAGTTTTGGTCAGTTGCTTAGTGAGAAATTGTTAGGTCGTTAATTTACCCTTGCTACAATTGTAGATTCCGGCGTATTGGGTAACTGGAAGTGATATGATTTGGACACCGTTGAAAAGGTTGAATAAACTGACATTTCAGAGTCCTTTCTCGGTGTAAAGAGACTTTACTGTTTCAACGGTGTCTAACTTATAAATCAGCTACTAAATCTAAAAAACTAAAAAACTAAAAACTAAAACTATTCTAAAGAAACACCAACAAAGCATTATCATTTTTTATTATATGGCTCGATAGTTTCCTGCGATTTGATTGGTTGCTTCTAGGGTCGGATTAAATCTTGTAAAGACCGCGGGCATTATGCTAAGAAAAAACAACTTCCGATGTAGTCCCAGTCGACAAAAACCATATACTACAATGCTGAAATAAGGGGTCGAACAAAACACACTATAAACTAGCGTTTTTTTACCGACTGTTAAACCAAACGCTACGCAGTTTGTTGGCTTGCTTTAGATTATAAGTGCTTATTATACAAATTTCTAGTAACTACATACAGAAAACACTTAAAACCAATATCTTCGGATTTTCGCCTCAATGGCGTAACGAATTTTGAAAGTAGTTTTGTTGAAAAACCTTTTAACATCTAACACTGTAAATTTTAGGCTTGTGCCTTATTGAAGTCATTAGTGGAGAAATCACATTTTCAAATGTGGCAATCCATAAAGAAGTTTATAATCTCAGGTCAGCAGGGGTGAATCCAAATATCCCGGTAAGTGGATGCTTGCAGGTTTTGCAAATAATGATTTTATCTTGTTTGTGTTTTTAGTAGAACTGAAAAAAACAAATTATGAAAATTTTTAATTTTTCACGTGCGTGACAATAGGTTGAAGAGCTAAATTTTGTCCTATTCTCCTTTCTGCCGCAATAAGTTTTAAATATAAAGATTGACACTTCCGAAAAACACGGTACCATCATTTTGAAGAAAAAAGCTTATCAAAGTTGTTACTTTTGTTTTGCTTTTTGTTTGAAGGAATTTCCAGGCGAATTTGGTAAGGAATTGCAGATAAAACTCACAACTATCATCGAGAACTGTCTCAAACCTGAGATTCAAAGAGTCAAAATGGAGCAAGTGTTGGCAATGTTAAAGAATCCTGTAGTTTCGCACAAAAACAAGGTGGAATTGTTTTGTATCGGAACAGGAAAAGGAACAACTGGTATCCTGTTTTTTGCTGTTATAATATTGAGTTCATACTTAGACATGTGGCATGATTTAAATGGAAAAAAGACTTAAGAGAAGGACTGGCTTAACTTCTTAATTAAATGAAAATTGTGTCTTTATTATTATTATTATTATTATTATTATTATTATTATTATTATTGTTATTATTATTATTATTATTATTATTATTAAATCTTTTCCTGGATTAGTGATACAGAATTTGGATACCTGAAATTAAGATTTTTCGATGAATTGAAATGTTTAATAAAGGGGATTTCATTATTATTCGCAAACCCATTTGAACCTCTTCAGATATTTACTGATTGCTAGTAGATCACGAACTGGATTTCATTTGATTTAGGCAGGTCGCTGCAAAGAATGGGCGGCGAAACGCACGCTGATCGCTGGACGACGTATGACGCAGCCTCTCACGAAGCACGCTTCCAAACTTGTTTCGAAATGGCGGACATTTCTGCGAATGACATAAGTGAGCTACTGGATTCCGTCGTTTTGACGAGAAAAGGGATGAAATATTTGAGGTCGATGATTTTGAAGGAGTCGGCCGGAGAAGACGAATTGAGGCTCGACGAAGTTGTCTGTTGTGAAGATAACAAAAATTGAGCGTCATTCAGAATTTCATCTGTATTAGCTAAACTGTTAAATCCCAAGTTTGGTCGGACATGATGTCCGGACAATTTTTTGATCGTAAATCAATTTACGGCAACGATGAATAAAAACTTGTCTGACGTGAGTAAATCTTACTTTTTATTGGGACGATCTTCATGAATTTCTCTCCGTGATCTTCATGGCTTTCGTAAGTCACTAAACAAGATTAACTTGGGTAATGAAGTTTTCTTTTACATTATCGTAGTTCCCCCTGTTTTATTCGAAAGGTAGCATAATACTTTTTAAACAGTAGTGAGATGTTAATTTTTGCTTGTATTTTTCCAGAGTCATCCAGAGCAAAATTCCCTATAAATTAAAAACAATTCACGTGCTAGTGTGGTATTCTGTCGTCTGAAGCGTCTGAAGATATAAAAATTGTGTTATTCGTTATTTAAGTTTCTTCGCGAAAACGACCGTCCTCCGTCCGTCCTCCGTCCATCGCACGTGGTGCACAAACGCCAAGAAGCGCGTTTCGCCGCCCATTCTTTTCAGCGCTCTGATTTATGCAAATTATCTGACTTCATTAATTCTTATTGGCTGGACAGAAAAGCTTTTGTGTTATTACACGCAGATCGAGAGCCATTGAGAGATAAACGCTAGTAATACTGGTAATGAGGCTTCTGCATGGTTAAATGCCGTTAATTTTCATTTTTCTTTCCCGTTAGCCGTTCTACACGGCAAAGCAAGCTCGTCCATGATGATATTCTATAATGGTAAACCTCTGCTACTGGTGGATGTCGGCATTGGCGTTATCTTTTCTTGCATCGAAAAATTAGGTGTGTATAATCCTGCCTTTGTTACTACGTTT
>JAOBYJ020355878.1:0-15203 GCA_025403565.2 Palythoa heliodiscus | reverse complement strand
GAAAAAAGTGAAGAAAATACAACAAAAAATGTTTTTCTTTTCAATTGACTCAAAAAACCCCAGTTAGAAACAAAAACTAACAAGTTGGAAAAAAAAACTAATTAGTTAGAAAAAAAACTAACTAGTTAAAACAAAACTAACTAGTTAGAAGAAAATTATCTAGTTAAAATTCAAATTTAACTGAAATCAAAAATTAACTACAACAGCTACACTAATAATAATGATGAACGCTACACGTACTTCCTGACAGAGTCTGTGCGTAGATCGGATCGCTCGGTGGACTTTCACCTTTGCTGTTGTACGCCCTTACGATTATCTCGTACTTCATGTGCATTCGAAGATGCTTCAAAGTTTCTTCAGTCTTGTACGGGGCAACATCCACGAAGTTTGGGCCCTTCTTTCTCGGACAACTGTCACCCTCAATATCACGCCTTCTGCGACGTCGCTTCCTTGCGGATGGAGTCTGTTCTTCATAATAAATCTACAGGGAAGTACCACGACATTAGTGACTAGAACTACCTGTTGTAAAGAATTGTCTTTTCTCATGTTTTATGTACATTTATTCATTCATTTTCTGAATTAAAGACCCGCTATTCACTTATACTAAAGACGACCTACATTGACACGGTAAGAGCCAAGCTTTGATTAAAACGTTTTCTCTTTTAGCAAGCCTTCGAGTTTTTTGACATTCTCATTATTTTTAACCCTTCCCAACTAACTGTAACAACACAAAATGAGAATTCTAAAGTTTTTCACAAAGTATGAATGGAATTATCAAACAAACCTTAAATCCTCCCAGCTGCCCCTTAATTGATTCCGTAGGAGGTGCCTTCCAAGAAATTTGCACTGAGTTTCGTGTCACTTTGCCTTTCTTGACTTCCTTGGGAGCTTCACTTGGCGCTGGCGAGTATTCCATTAAAAAGTAAACAGATTTGCTGTTGGTTAATCATTCAAAGTCCTACATTATGGGCGATTAAGATAAAAAAAACTGCACATTCGAAGGAAAATCAGTTAAAGTACACTAACAAAGTTGACAGGTTACATTTCGAGACTTCAACGTGTTAAAACCTTTGGTAAAAAGTTAACAAAGTTGTGCAGACACTTGTAACGACTAGAAGGAAACATCGTAATTCTTAACTTGAAGAAGAGAATATCTGAATGACTTCCTAGGCTATACGTTCTTTGCTTTTCATGTGGCAAGGGAAATAATATTATCTGTTTCCAACACGAAAGGCCAACCTACTCACCTAGTTCTCCTGTGGTGGCCCGGTAGGGAGGGGTTGACTTTCCACTCCCTTTTTCATTGTAAGCAGCTATCCTCACTTCATATGTAGTAAATACCTCTAGCCCAGTTAAGGTGTACTTGTGAATATCTGAAGTCAACGTCTTTCTAATGTACCGGGAGCTGCCAAGCTTCCTGTAGTCCAAGTGGAATCCTTTCAGAGTACCCCCTAACTCGTCGGGCAGGGGATCCTGGAATGCATTCATGTGACATGTTTATTTGATATTTAAGATGGAAGTAGTTTCCAAAGGGGCCTTTTAAGAGCTTAAAATCACGATCCTTAGCAGCTTGATCTTGCGCTTAAGCCAAACATGGCACCATATTTCATCATTACTACTTCAGTGGACAGAATTTCATTACTTATATTAATAAGACACCGTACGAATTGCAGCAGGAATGGTTAAGATAAAAAAGGTCGAAGAAATCCTTAACGGTTAAAAAAATCAAAATTTCAACAAAACTGAACACTTTAAGGTGGAAACTTACCGCCCATTCAATCAAAAGAGAGTTCGTTGATACTGCGCTGATTACAACATTTCTCGGGGCTCCAGTTGGCGCTGGAATAGTTCAGAAAAAATGTTTATTCAAACTTCTTTCAGAATGACTTAGTATTCATAGATACAAGTACGTCATACAGCATCTATAAAAATTGTGTAATTTCTATTTTTCTAAACGTCCTCAAAGTAACCTATTCTTTTTCATTCTGTTCTGTTTTATTGCTACATAACGACAAATGCGCAGACATTTAGATTTTTCAAATCTCTAAGATTTCAGGAGTTTTCCTATGTTTTTTTATAGCTGTTCTTTGCAATTAACGACATATTAGTAACTTTTTTATCATGAGAAAACAGTTTTAATTTCTTGAACTTTGCAAAGTTTTAAATCTTTCATGAAATACTCTAGGCAACATATGAATCCTGAAGATAAACGTAAAAAAACTCAATGAAAAGGTAAAACAGAAAACATAAAATCATCGAGGCGTCTTTATCAAGTCACTGATTACAGATAACGAGATCATTTTTAACGAAAAGGATGAGCAACACTGATGAAAGTTTTTGTGAAAGGCCAATGAAAAAATACTTTGCTTTGTTACCTTCAGCAAAGGTAGTGACCCAGCTGGAATCTCCACTGTATGGACTGTTACCAACGTCATTTGCAACTTTTAACCGGAATTTATACCGCGTTCCTGGCAGCAGGCCTTCCACCGTGAGTTTGCGCAAAGAAGGGTCCAAGCTGCTGGAGTATGTCACCCACCCGTCATTGTTCTTGTTAAACTGCAGTGTGAAATATCTCAAAGGGCTGTTACCATCAGAACTCACTCTCCATGAAACCTGAACTGATCTCGTCGATATAGCAGAATTTGGGATGGGCGATATAAACGGTGCATCTGGCGCCTCTGAAGTCAAAATGGTTGTTATTATAAAAACATACAACAGAGAAGCATTTTTTCTTAGATTTTCATGGTTTTATTAATTTTACTAGCTATATACCAGTTTTATAGTGATGAGATCATACCAAATATTTCAGTTGGCATTCCATAGTCACATAAACTTTTAGAATGTAAAAACATGCAGCTCTCACCTCGTTGTTTATCAGTTGCATACACAGATGCTCGAACCCATGATCCATAACCCATTTTGGTTTTGGCTCTGACCTCGAAGACATACTGTTTTGATGAGGGGGTTACCGATGTGCGAAAATCTCTCACTGAAGCCATCAGTTGGACTGCGTTAGCAAGTGATGGAGCTGACTCATGGTCCCATCGAAGTTCATATCCCGTTATATTGCCATGCGGATTCACTGGCGGATCCCAAACCAACTTTAACTGTCCACTACTCACCTCAGGGAACCGTAAACGAACTGGAGGGCCTGGGGCTGCAATAAGTAGAAAAGCAGACCGGGAATTAACACCTTTTCACATGGGTACTTAAGTAAGTCTTAAACATAAATACAAAAGGCACCATGATAAATGAGAGCGAAGATTTGAAAGAGAGCAAAGATTAAAAAGAACCACCAATGGCTGACCAACAAACCAAAATTCGCTCCTTATGTGATGTAAGCTATTATTGACAACCACACGAACAGAAGAACACGAGAACCTCTCATCAAGTAACAGCCTACATGAAAATAATGTGCTAATATTGTGGTTTTGAAATCTAAACTATAAATGAGTCGAGGGCAATATGCTGAGTTTCGTACTTGACTCCATCGTGCGAGCAGTGACTGCTTTGCTGTAAGGACCTAAACCCTGCTTCGTATACGCAAGTACTTTAAACTCGTATGTCACAAACGGCTCAAGATTGGAAATGGACGCAGATAATGTGTTTCCAGACGTAAACGATTCCACTTTCCCACTTCCGACCCGGTTTAGAGCTCGGTAAAAGACCTGCAATAACAGAAAATAACAAACTGAGCTATTTTCGCACGATAATACTTGTATTCTGTAATATCAATGACCGTTTATTTTAAATGCTTCCCTAAATACCTAAATATATTTCAATAAAACGTCTTATAAATTAAAAATAGAGTTTCACACTAGACAAACCTATTTACCTTCTACCCAGGTTATTACCAAAAATAAACCTAACTACCCTGTACCCAGCGTGTCACCAACAATAAACCTAACTACCCTGTACCCAGCGTGCCACCAACAATAAACCTAACTACCCTGTACCCAGCGTGTCACCAACAATAAACCTAACTACCCTGTACCTAGCGTGTCACCAACAATAAACCTGACTACCCTGTACCCAGCGTGTCACCAACAATAAACCTAACTACCCTGTACCCAGCGTGCCACCAACAATAAACCTAACTACCCTGTACCCAGCGTGTCACCAACAATAAACCTAACTACCCTGTACCCAGCGTGCCACCAACCGGCAATAAACCTAACTACCCTGTACCCAGCGCATAAGCTTAATTACTTTGTATTTCAAATGTTACCATTACTAACCCAAAATACCTTGTACCCAGAGTGTCATAATCAATAAACCTAATTATATCGTAGCCACAAATTAAAGCTAATAATACCTTGTACCTAGAATGTCACCATCAACATACCCAATTTCCTTTTAACCTAGTTTGTCATACGAAATAAAAACTTGTTCATAGAAAATGGCATCGTGCGATATTCTCAAAGATTGGTTCGTTCGTTAGGGAAATGATGACGAGATTTGCTTGTTATATACGTTGCGGTTCAAGTTTGTCCTTGTTCTTGAATATGTTAGTTTATGACCATATGTTTGAAACATACACGATGCAAATTTTCCAACAAACAAGGCGACTTTTTCATTTAAAACTAATAATATATAATAGTAAGAAATCTTTTTGTGTCCATTATGCATCAAAAGTCACGGATCAACTTTAATTTTAGGATCAATTTACAAAATAACTCCACCTCTTCAATGAAGTTACATGATAAAAAGCAACAAATTAACGGTACTATAACTGCTGCAGTGAACAATTCTCATTAGCGACTCTTGCAGAACGAAAGGCATTTCCTTAGAGCATTTGATAAACCTTATTACCTTGTATCCTATTATCGCTCCATTTCTACCATCCAGCGGTACTGGTGACCACGATACATCAATTATTCGTGCATCCTTCGCAACAGCGTTAACCTGGGCTGGAGGCTTGTCCGGTGCTGTGAAGAAGTCCATCATTTTCTTAATTCTAATTGGTTGAAGTAAAGTTGTTGACAACCATTCGCTAACATTACGTGTATCATTAGGAATTCATTTTATAAAGTCCTTCAGTACAAAGCACTTTGCTGGTGTAAAGTAAGTTCTTAAGACAACGTTTTCAGCCTCGGGCCGTTGACAGAATAAAAGAACCAAGGAAACTGCAGCCACGCACAAGATCATTATTTTGTTGCGTACACACACAAAGCAACACATATAGCGCTCATGTCATAGGGATCCCAAGCACTTACCTCCTTCAGTCGTCCAGTGGTAAATCACAGCAGACACGTTGCTTGAGCCTTTGTTGTTGTATAACCTAACTGTGATTTTGTAGTTAGTGTGTCCCAACAGCCCTCCAGCGTTGTAATATTCCAAGTTAGACTTGGGTATTCTGGCCGTTTGAGTGTGGGCGGAGCCAGACTGAATCTGCGGTTCCAGCACAATTTCATAACCGACACTAGCGCTGTTCCACGTTTCTTGTAGCGGTACCTAAATATTAGATTACATTTATTCAAGTTACTTTTTTGTAACCTTCTACACTTGCTAGTAAATGAGTTAGACTGTTAGTTATACAAAACATGGTATACGCATCAGTTTTTAGCAACACTTAATAAACATTTTTAAAGACTTGCCTTCCATCTCAGCTCTAACTGTCCTTTTTTATCTGCATCTGCTGTCGCTTTTAGGTCTTTGGGTGCCGCAGATGGAACTGAAGAATTGTTTTTATCACGCGGTTAAACAAGTGACCAGCAAGTCAAATTGTATAAATATTGTATCAATCAAAATTTCATTCTCTCTTCCAAAACATTATCATCAATTTTCACATAAATTACGATTGCAAAATTTTTAAACATTTTAATAACTGGCATGAATAATAAATGAAACAAACAAACGTTTGTAAGGCTAATTTAATGATAGATTAATTACTGGAGGGTCTGTTGGGCTTGACACCAAAATCGAAAAGATTTTACTAAAACATTCAACGGTGCCAACTTTTAGGGGACAAGACAAATCACAGAGTTTAACACTGTTATCATTTTACCAAATAAATAAGATTAAATAAACCAAGTAAAAAGAAATAGTTTATTAGCATTTTGTGAACAACTTTAGTAATTTTCCTTGGATATTTTCTTCGTCTAAGCTGCTAAAATTAAGACATTTAGTCCCAGATTTTAATCAGCCTAGTTTAAGAAAACAGAAACACTTACTATCTTCTGCTGTCCTCACGGTTCCTGAAGCATTACTGGGTGGACTACTTCCCATTAGGTTGACAGCTGTTACGCGGAATCGATACTCCGCATACGGCTTCAAGTTCGGCACCTCCATTGGAAACAGGGGGTACAGTTTGTGGGCATCGTTAACGACATGGGCCGTTTTCCACGTAGCGGTCTCCGGCCGGTAGTTGGATTCATTGTTATACTCTATGATGTACTTGATAATTGGGGCTCGCCCGGTATTTCCAACTGTCCATCGCAAGAAGACTGAGCGGGACTCAACTTTCTCCACCAGAATCTGAGACGGAGACTTGGGTTTTTCTATAAATTGGCCAAGATGACAACAGTGAGCTGGAAGAACTAATCTCACATCAGAGCGGTTTACACACCTGATATGATCGAACATCTAAAACAATGCTTTATACCATAGAAATAACAGCATTACATCTACTAATGATGAAGAGAGTATAATGACAAAAGAAAGTTCCTGTCTAAGACAAAACCATCAATCCTCATTAGTGTGGGGTAGGTTGTAACTGGTAAATAAATAAATAAAAAATAAGTAAATAAAACATTTAAAACATGCTAGTAAGAAATTATTATTATCAACTTGACCTTCTATTAACCTAATTAAGTGGAGATTATGTTTATAAAACTAAATAAAGTAATGAAAGACTATTAGACGAATTGGGCTCGTCGACTTAATTTTAAAAATTGAGTTAAGTTAAACTATGGTTTGGCTAACTTATGATTTACTTTTCACTTTTCCACTCATGATTTTTAAATTTAAATATTTGAGATATTTAACTTAGAAATATTGCTCTTTTTATAGTTATTGAAAACTTCTCTTAATTCAACATATTAAGCTGCTTTAATACTCCTTTTTGCTTTTGATGCATTTATAGATTTCTCAGTTAGTGCCATTAGATAATGATCTTATTATAACATTAATATATCTGACAAAAAGAGATTTAATTTTAATAGCTTTTTTACACCTTTATTGCATCTCACTTACTGCTAGCTGTTGAATCAGTGTAGAATGGTCCTCGTTATAATTCGATAGAGAAAAAAAGATTTAACAACACATGTCAGTACACTGAAACAACAAATTAATACGAAATTGCAGTCACAATAACTTTCAATACAGGTCAAGTCGCAAAAGAAGTGGACCAGTTTCTTCATTAAAAATTAGTTTAAACAGCTCTTTACACAAAAAGAGTTTCCATGACACCATTGAAGCATATACAACTTTTTAGGATTAAGTAAAGAACAGCTATTGGAAGAATTTAACTAAATAGCATAATAAATTTTTGGTTGTGCCATTCAGGCCTAAAACATTAAAACTTCGTAATAAAATACTTTTAAAAATAACGTTTTCGGAGATACTCTCCTTCCTCAGTTAACTGATAACCCCCCGAGGAAGGAGAGTATCTTCGAAAACGTTATTTTTAAATATATTTTATTACGAAATTTTAAAGTTTTAGGCCTGAATGGAACAACCAAGACCTTGTTATGATATCGTCTGCGGCCTACAAAAGTATAATGAGTCTGTTAAAAGAAATACAGGAATATTCGACAAAATTAAATAGAATAGAGCATAATAGAATGGAATGGCATGGAACAGTTAGAGTTGAATTATTTTGTCAGTCATCTGTATTTACCATAGCATGACATGCCAGACCGCTGGTTTTTAACAGGAAATAGGAATGCGTACTCTTAAAATTCATCTGCAAGCGTCATATTTCTTAGGAGAAGCATTTTTAAAACGATACTAAAATATAAAGCATTAAGGAGCATATCTTATCCTGCAAAATCTAGAAAACTGAGCTTATGTCCACAGAATTTAAATGCAACATCTTTAAAATAGCTTCTAATTACGTCACCTGGAGGGCTGAGTGTTTCAACCACGAGCCTTAGGGCAGTGCCAGGTCCCACACGAGTCACAGCTGCAATTTCCACCGTGTAGAAGGTCCGCGGGCTCAAGTCGGTGATAACAGCTGATATACTAGTGTTGGAAACAAGCATCTCTTTGGGTGCGATTGGACGAGTGTCGTTTCGCCAGTGACGGACTCGGTAGTTCATCAGTACGCCGTTTATCTCAGCTGGTTGTAGCCAGCTTACACGTAACGTGTCAGAATACAGCTCCGATACACTGAATGATCTTGGAGCATCAGGAACTGCAACAAGGAAGAGAATATTGGATGCTTGTTGATAATGAAATCTTAACACCGAGAGCTTAAAAACAATGAAAAAATCTGATCAAGATTTGCATAAATTCAGATTTATAACCAAAAATTCGACTAAACTTTTCAGTAACATTTTAACTTCTGCAGATGTCAATTTTTGGAATTACGGCAACTGATGCAAACGTTAATAACGATAATGAAGGATATAATGACATTAATAAAACAATAACAATATAAATTATTATCTTGTTATCATTATCATTATCATTATTGTTATTACTGAACGGCAAAAATCATAAAAATATATATAGTGCTTCTATATCTATTATACATACCAAGAGAAGAAAAATAAATACGATGCACTGTTTAGAAAATGACCAGAATAGTCCTTTAATAATGAGACAGTGTTACAATAATAATAAATAAATAAATAAAATACGTTTATTTAACGTGAAAACGAAGGCCGATTGATTGATCGTTATCCCGAGCCAATGGCTCAACCAAAAGGCTTGCGATGTTACATTTAGAATTTTGTTTAGTGCATTCGTCACCTCCTTCAGACGTCCTGACCAGAACCGGGTCACTTGCCGGGCCGAACGCGGCACTGTTTTTGGCGATAATAGTCACTTGGTACTGAGTAAATTTCTTCAGACCGGTCAGCTCTCCTTCTTGTACGATTTGTTGTGGGTCGTGTTTGTGAGATGTAGAAACTTTAGAAGAACTTGACGAGGATCCGGGTACAACTGCCTCAAGCTACGTAGCACAAACATAAAATACATTTAAATGAAATTCTGAGTTTGCTAGCTACTTCTACACACTTAATCGATTTCATAACTTTTTTCTTAAATGCATGTAGTTAATGTTTCTCGATGTAAACACATAAAAATAGGGCTTTGCTAATTTTGATCGTCGTCTAACAAAATAAATCTTTTTTTCAAAATATAGGGGTTTCCAGAGATTTCCAGAGCCTGATAAAAATTCGAGAGTTTTCTAGGAATTTCAGGGCCCGTAGGACCCCTGTTCTACTGGCTTTTAAACCATTCTTCAGTGATGGTATCGCACGCTTCTTTGGGTAACAAAAAAGTGTCAATCGCCAGGCTGTCCAATATTTTGGTGTTATGAAGATCTTCCTGTACAGTTTTCTTTTTACATATCTATAGCCGCAAAACGTAGCTCAAAACTTTTAATTTGAAGCTATATAAAATCACAATAACAAGTTATAAACACAAATACCAGTGGGGCCTGGGGACAACAACTTGTAACACAACAACTCACGTGTGATGTTAACTTAACTTTGACTAGTAAGTGGACAAACAGACATGAAAGTCTTGTCTTTATTTCCGTAACTGTTTACCCGTAACTGTAAAACTAAAGAACTGTAAAATCAAAAGTGCAGGCTCACCAGCCCTTTCCCCAAACCAGAAAATTCGCTTCCGTCTTACTTGCAGATGATTCAAAAATTAACTATATGAATTGCTTTTGATCTCAAAGTAGTTTGTGTATGTTTCATAATCAGTAATATAGAATGCAATCTACTAAGCTAGGTGAGAAAACTACAAAAGTTTTTGCGTTTTTACCAAGTATGACTGAATTCTTCCATTCTGGTCCTTCTGTGGAGGCGGTTTCCACTGCAGCTTGACACTGGTACTCGTAATCTGGCGAACTTGCACATCCCGAGGGGGTGCAGACGGTGCTACAATGATGATATGATTATCACTTAGGAGTTATTCACAGCCGTGATAGAAGATATGATCAAAGATTCTTGGCATGCAGGAGCTATCAGGGTCGTAACGAGGTATGTCATGTTAACCTTCACCCTGTATTTTCGCCAAAATTTTAATCCACGATCCCAACATTTTTCGAACTTTGGTTCCCCGATCTTAAAATTTTCGAAATTTTGATCCCAGTTCTCAGATCCCATATACCTCGTTACGACCCCGAGTTGTGCATTTCGTTTTGAATCCCTTATTCAAGCTACGGCAAACCCTCAAAAAACAAAAGTGAAGTTATTATGCAAAACAAGCTTTCAAAACAAAATATAAAAGATGACAAAATAGGAATCTAGATGGCGATATGCTACTTGTTCCATATGCAACAGTACTTAAAATCTTGGGCTTCACTTTTGAAAGCTCATAGATCTATGTTACAATTAAGAGTTTTACTTGTCAAGGTTTTGCAGGAACATGAAATTACCTCCCTCTCCCGTGGTCACCTTCATAGGGCTACTAAAGGGGCCTGGGCCGGCAGAGTTAACAGCCCTCACTCTGTACTCGTACTCAGTAAACATGAGCAAACCGTCAATAGTGGTTTGTGTAGTAGAGGCCCCCTGTGCGGTCTTGGTTGTGTAGCTTCCCGACTGATATGCAGCAATGCGGTAGTCGACGTCAAATCCAGTCAGGGGACCGTTGTGTGTTGACGAGTCTGGGATCTGTTGATAAACTAACTGTCAGCTCTTAATTAAACTATTAAAGTGATTTCTATGAACATGGGTATCCTGAAGAACACGCATTTTATGGTTAAGTTTTTTACAATAGTATAAAAAGGCCAAAAACTCTGACTTTATGTTAACATAATATGCGTCATAATGAAAAACATGCATATCGCATTTATGAGTCAGATATTGGGCATTTTTAGTCCACTAGAAAATTAGTTAAAAGTGAGAAATATCCACGAAAGTCCACATAACACAGAGTTAGTAAAAATGACAACCTAAAAAGCTACATATGTACTCCATACTTCACCTACCTTTGACCTGCACAAAAACCACGATTTCAAAACTTAACTATATAGTGTGGACTCTTGCTGTTTATAAAGAAAAAACAAACAAACATGAATTCAGAAGAGTTTAAAAACACAAGACGTACCTGCCACTGTACCATGAAGGACTGCGCACTTACAGGGCTGGCCCTCACGTTACTAGGCGGGGCTGAGGGAGCTAAAACAGAGGGCAGTAGAGGTGTTAGTGTACCATGAAGGACTGTGCACTTACAGGGCTTGCCCTCACGTTACTAGGCGGAGCTGAGTGGAGTGAAACAGCGGGCAGTAGAGGTGTTGAGTTCTAGGCTCTCGAACTCTATTAAACATACTTTCCACAATCTTGGTGCAAAGAAATAAAATGCGGAAAGTTCTTCAATTTTTTGTTTTATTTTGTGTTTGTTATGGCCGAAGCATTTCATTGTGACCCGACCTAAGGATAATTTGTATAAACCTAATAGGCTATCAAAAGTGTTGTATTCAGATTGGCAACTATATTAGTGGTCTGATTTGTTAGGGCCGTTTAAGCTTGGCAGAGCCTGGGTTTGAGCTCGGGACCTTGTGGCTGGAAGGCTCTTGTCTTACCACTATGCCAACCACTCCGCCATTTCTACAATTACAAACAGATAATTGCAACATTTAACATTTCAAAGATACTGTAATGAGACATAAGCAATATTTTCTACCTGCAATCAGTGTTTTGTAGTATGCTGTTGGCGAACTAGCGGCTCCTATTCCAACTTCATTAACCGCTCTGACACGAAACCTGTACTCCGAGTTAGGAATAAGATTGCGTACTATCACAGAAATCTGGATATTTGATGGGTTTATGTTATCATTCACAACTTTCCAGTCCTCCGATTTCTTCATGGCCTCCACATGGTAGTTGATAATGACACTATTACCGTCATATCCCGGAGGTCTCCAAGTTAGTCGCATTTGCGTGGTCTGTCTCTCTGTCACCACAGGTGTGGTAGGAGGGTAGGGGGACTCTACAAGGTGAACAAAAGTGTTTTTATATTATCAGGATGGAATAAAGGAAAATATATAATCAACACAGAATAGGCATTTTTTCAAAAAACTACTGCGGTAACTTGCATAGTTCGTGAGTTTGAGATGCTGCACACTGTGACATGCTTATACACAACTTTACGATTTTAATTCGATTTGTATCTCACATGTCACATGTCGGGCATAAACATGTTGATGAGACATTTATCTTTAAATGGTGAGAGTGCAATTTTATTAAACCCAATTCATTTACAGTAAGACACTTCATTCGTATTTCTGGTAAGCTTTATTTTTGTGGTCTCATATACTGAATAAACCTTCAAACGTATACTGGGAGATAAAAAGGCTCAAAAGAGCAAAAGATCACTGCTGTACCTTGCACAATGAGTCGTCCACTTGTGCTGCCATTGCCAGCCTTTGACTTCACCTCGCACTTGTAAGTACCTACATCCTCATCACGGACTGTACTTATCTGCAGGGAGCCATTACTAAGAACTGACATTCGTACTGGATCAACCGCCTTGCTATTTTTGGTCCAGAAAAACCGTACGGTGACAGATGGATCCTTTGTTACTCCACAGGAGAGGATTTTCTTCAAACCTTTCTTGGCCTTGATTTCCGAGGGTAACGGTGCTGAGATAACTGTTCGGACTGGATCAGAACACAAGCCTTTATTATGCAGATTTGTTTTATTTTAAAACTGTTGCAAAGCAACAGTGCGGCTCGAGGAAGTTTATCACTAAACTCGAGTACAAAGGATTAGGAACTAACAGCAAAGATACAAAACATTCACTTGAAAGCCTTAGCAACACACTAAAATTATCACGTAAGCAACAACCGAAATATAGCAGCCATAGCTGATTCAAGTATTCTAGTTTCTGTTAATAACTTCAATAATTATATAAATGTTTTAAGTAATGGTTTACTAAAACTACCATAATAACGACCATATTTAGTCACCACCTGACACGGTATGTAAAATTAGATGACTGCCAACATTAGTAAAGGAGAAAAGATATTTACAATATTGTTATCGCATTGTTTTGTTATCTTCACCGCAAGATTTTTTAACCGCTAAATCCTTTTGAACGTCAGGATTAACAGTTATTAAATATGAAATAACATATGATAAGTTAATGTTTTATGATACTGATAAATTTACAATACATATTTTTGTATTAGTATAGGTATTTGTAATAGCAGCATTTGTTGTGATATTTGGCATATATAACACGAGCGATAAGTTAATATTGTTATACGTAATTTGGGACAATGATATTTATCCCCAACATCACTCACAAATTATGCTATCACTTTTTTCTATTATACGATACGTTCACACAACCATACAATAACGCCAAGAGACAACGACGAATAGCATGCGATACTGGACACTCTGAGACCCTGTTAAACCAGTGTTTGTATCAAATGAAAAAGTTGTTTATGAAGATCTTTTTTCCGTCCAGTGCACGAGCTATTAATATGGAGCAAAATATTTAGTTCTTTTATCCTTCAGAAACAAGACGACGAATTGCCAAACTTCTTCTCGTTTCCAGAGCTTTTCAATACTGATAATAAAGAGCAAAATGAAAGCAATGAAGCACAACAACTAGCACAAATCGATATTCATTTGCGAGAACGCAAACACAATTACTGTGAAAAAGACAAAATCTGACCTTACTGTATGGAAGCGATGGTTGAGCAAAGAGTTATCTGAGATCAGAGAACTTGAATACATTCCACCAGAGAAGCTAGATATTCTGCTGTCTTTATTTTTCATGAACGTTTGCAAACTGGATGGAGGCGAATGCGAACCGCAAACCCTCAGTTGCTTTCAAAAGAAATTTTGATCGTCACCTTCGACAAATGGGCAAGTCGTATTCAATGATCAGTGACAAAGAGTTCGGGCAGTTCTTGAAAGCAAACGTAAAAGTCTCTAATACCAACGTAAATGCCAAAAACCAAACAAAGTCCAACCATTAACGACTGACAAGATTAACCCTTTCAGCCCCAAGCAATTTATCAACATTTAACATCTCCTTACATAACTCAAACAAAAATAATATAACTGGTAATTAATAAGAAATAAGGAATTGATCAAGTAGATGAAACTGTGGAAGTTGAAAAGCCAAATTCTCCCAAACTGCATATATTGAAAGTATGAAAATAAGTTGGGAGAATTTACCAACACGTCATTTGTCGTGTTTGGGGCTTAAAGGGTTAAGAAATTATGGGGCCATTCGCCACTGGTCTTGATTCGCACTGTTTGGTTTAACAACGCAGTTTATTTTGGTTGGAGAGCCTAACTATAGTAAGCTCAGTCATAGAATGGGTTAGTTTTTTCTTCGTGTATTTCTTCATCATCGTAGTCCGGACAATTTATGTATCCCACAATTCCTTGCAGCGCCAGCTCAAGCACATTGTTTCTTGCTCGACCTTTTTAAAAATGTCAGAGAATGTGATTTCTACAGACGTTTAAGTCACTCACAAACGCAAGCAGTGCTAGCGGCATTCCCACCCTAAAATATTATCATAAACGCATATTTCGAGGAGGGTTGTTCCGCGGACTCAAAGAATAATAAGAGCAAGCAAAATCATATAAAAACAAGAGGCTCTAGAAGCCTACACTGGGTTACCTGTTTCCGGGATTGTTTTGCATAACAAATGTTTTGAACAGCGCGCGTGCGTACTTTCACGTCGAGTCGAAGTACATCATGCACTCACAACTTTGACATAGGAAATATTTTCAGATGGACTGCGGTAATATTAAACTACTCAGTTATTTAGTATCAAGCCAAATGACTTTCGGAAAAAAGTTTTATTAGGTCGTACGAGTTTTTAAATTTTGTTTCTATTTTGAAGAGTTAAATATTAACTCAGTTTCAGAACATTTCGCCAGCATTCATTGTAAAACCGCTTGTAATTCTTAAAATTTTCCGGCTTTTCCGATAAACATGTACTGGGTTATTCTGAAATATTGTATTTTGTTTTTCTATAAAAATACACACTTGTAAAGCTAGTCTAGACTCGATATTTGATATTTGTCTGTTGCCAGCCGAGCACACGACATGTG
>JAOBYJ020354897.1:0-15227 GCA_025403565.2 Palythoa heliodiscus | reverse complement strand
GACCCCATGGCGTCTCTGGCGTCGCACCTCTCTTCTCTCAGTTAGTTTTATCTCAACAGGCTCTTTGCCCTGTCTGAGCTGCCCATGCCACTTTAATCGACCCCCTGTCTGCTCATACAGGTCTTGGCCAAGACCACGGAACTCTAGATCTCCCTTGGCGCAATCTTTCCAACGTTTTCTCGGTGTCCTCTGCAAGCTTATCAAAAAGGAGCTGTTTAGGGATCCTGTTATTCTCCATACGGCATACATGGTCGAGCCATCGAAGACGATTTATGCGCACAGTTTTCTTGATTGTGGTACACATCACGTTTTTAACTGTTTTTAGTACTCGGTAAATCCTCAATGACTGAATGTGTTTCCATGAATTGAAGTGGCACACTGATATCCACTTCTATTCTAGTATATATATAATGAATACAAATACATACGTGCATATACATATGCGTGCATATGGAGGTAGAGGGTCTGCTGCTTGTCTAAAAACCAAAGCAAATGCAAATATCATATATCTGTAAAAGAGTCCACCATGCATTACAATTACAACATATAAAGTATTCGGCTTTATTAGACGTATTTTTTGCACTACAAAAAGTCCGGTAGCTATCGGAGAGAATGTATTTTTTTTGTAGTTTTTTCTGCAAGCGTTGTTTTACCTTCATTACTACTACTGCTACTACTACTACCACTACTACTACTACTACTTCCACTACTACCACTACAGTCTGAATAATTACTACAACTACTACTTAATTACAACTACTACTACTACTACTACTACCACTGTTGTAACTGGGAATATGTATACTTTTATTTTCAGTAATATATCCAATTTCAGAGATACACATTAGGCGCCAATGCATGCATTTACAAGTTGTTCTTCTGAGCTCTCAAACCTATTTTAAGTTTTCAGGCTTTAAAGATTTGCTTTAAATCCCTTTTTGTATGTTCCTGGCAACACACTTTTTGATGACCAAACCGATGTTATGCAAATTATTTACGCAGAAAAAAATGTCATTCTTGCGGTGCTTTTGGACAATTTAGACATATTGCCATATCTAGATTGGAAAGAAAGATAATTTAGACATATCATTGCCATTTCCAGATTGGAAAGAAAAGGTATTACTTACTTTTTGGCGGTTTGAGCTACTGATTTATCAAACTATAAAACTAAAATCCAAAATATTAGTAATCCAAAATGAAATTGAGTATGTCTTCCTTTTGTAGGAATCCGGCGGAAGCGAACACAACTTAAAACCTTTATCAATCGATCTATAATGCTATAAACTTTTGTTTTGACTAAGGTAAATAGTTTCTTTGTTGATGATATTTGATTCATACGTTTTATGTACAGGGCTTTGAAGATTTTTGTATTGCAATCTTGAGCCTTAAAATTGCTCCATTTATAGCGTTAGTTCATGTAAATTAATCAAACAATCTTACGAAAAGGTGCCCAACGCCCTTCCGCATAATTATATATTCCTTTTGGTTTTGCAACAAATAGAAAGATTAATTATATTACAATTGTTCCAAATGTTATTTGTGTAAAACTATTTTAAACTTTTCCATCGAATTGAGAGACTCGGTTGTAGCAGGTGACACACTTGGCTTCTTCCGTTGTTGCTGTCAGTTGATTAGAGCTGCTGCTAGCCGTCGCCATCAACCCTCTACAGTGCCGTTTGTTACAGCTGGTGTTAGGAGATCTGAAACATTTTTGAGACAGAAAATTACTGACAGTTATAAAACCAATAGTCAAGAACCATAGTTAGTCGAGTTGTCTGGTTATGAAACCCTCTAGCTATGACTTTCTTTGTTCTATGTTTTTGTTCTTTCTTTCCCTATTGTTATGTGATGTTGACCCTACACAGATTACAAAAGGCTTTGAGATGTTAATGTGAAAATGGCCAATAGTCTAACGAGGCTGATCACACCTAGAAAAAAAGATCATAACCGTGACCCTGCACCCAATATAAAACAAAGCAGCATTGTAGTCTTTTTTGGATTTTGATAAGTTTCATAACCATGGCGCTTTACTAACTTTAAATTTTGTCAAGAACCAAATAACAAGAAGGTGATACGTTGCTAAATATTAAGGTGTTAATTTCACATCAGTTATGAACCCAGAAACAATAGGGCAACTAAGACCTCATTTCGAAAGGTTAAGAGCAATGAGGCTCACATAAAATTCACCTGCAAAATGATCGTTGTTTTGTTATTTAGTTTAACTTTTTTTTTTATCAAAAACAGAATATCTAAATTTACCTTTGAAAAGGATCAAAGCAGATGGAATCTCTAAACCCCTTGGCAAACGGATTATTCTCTATTTTCAGTCTTGTTATCTACAAACAGAAATGCTTTCATTAGCGATGAATAAATGAAAGATGAATCAAAACTGATGGAAAACAAAATGTATTATGATTCCTTTATACAAAAAATATGCGTATTTACCCGATCTAGGACGTCGGGATAGAACATGTAAACCGACACTGGTAATCGGAGTTGCCTGTAACAATTCATCGGACATCAAAAAGCACAGGTAAAAAATGGCTTAAAAATCAGATATTTCAATTTGAAATAGTTCACACAAATTGCGTCGAGGGACATGGATTTGTAAGTTTTATTACTATCAAGTGTTACCCTCTTTAACCCTTTCAGCCCCAGCCAGTTTATCAGCATCTAGATTCTCCTTACATAACCCATACAAAATAGATCATTTTGTAATGAGAAAATGGAAATTGATCAAACATAGAAAACTACTGAGGATGAAAACCGAAATTCTCCTAAACTGCTAAAAGGAAAAGTATGGGTTTTAGTTGGGACAATATAGCAATACCCCATTTGGCGTATTTGGGGCTGAAAGGGTTAAAATAGAGTTCATTGTTGTTGTATCAAAGTTTGCAACAGTACTAATGACTGTGCAGTTTAAATAGTTTTAAAATTCAATTCTGCAGCTGATTTGTACCAAATGCAAATCAAACTGTCGAAAACTAACCTGGTGGTTCTGGTAAGCTGTGACAGCAATGAATGTAGTCTCTGGAAAGGTGAAGGTCTTCATCTCTTCAGACTTCAGGCTGATTACAGAGGCGGTATGGTCGCGCTTTCGCATAATATGTACTCTGGGTTGGTACTTATGCATTGAGTTGAGTAGGACCTGACAATTTTTAAAATCATTTCGTTGTTAGAAAGAGTGAAACAATCTCAAAGTTTTATGTACTGAGTAGTTTAAGGAAAATGAAATAAGTATGAAGAAATTAGTTATCAAGATTTAGTAGTCAACGTAATCAGATTAAATGTTTATGTAGCAATGACAGTGCTAGCTAGTGTTCAAGGAAATCATGGAAAGTATTCAATATCAGCAGGATTGAAACACTTGACGTCTGCAATAATTGTGCAGCACTCTACGAATGAACTGAGTTACGAAACCACTAATGCCAGTAAAGCCAATTCGTTGGGTTCATTACTTTAGAGAGAAACAGATGGATCAATTGACAGTGACATGCAATAAAATACGAGAAGTTGGTACGTTTCGATCTCTATAAAATTATATAATACTTCGGTCAGTGTCCATTGGTTATCGTCAGAAACTGTAACGCTTAGTTTTAAATCTATACTACGCAACTGTTAAACACACAGGGAAAAAGAAGGGGCGGCCAAGAAGCAGCTGGAGGAAAGATGCGGAAACAGAGCTGAAGAAATTTGGAATGACTGAAAGACAGATTAAGCATGCAGGAAGGCACAAAGTCGAGTGCGTAGGAGGATCCATATAGTTGATGCCCTTTGCTCCGCATGAAGCTAAGGCCAGGGTTTAAGCTAAGCATGATGCTAAAGTTAACATGGTTAACAGGGTCGTAGCTATCCAGTTTTGGTTTGTAAACCCGTTGCAGCTTAAATAAGCGACAGGACTCATGCATTTTATCGACATACAGTACACGCGTTCTTTATAGCTGAGATCGTGCATTATAAGGAAAGACTCCTCAGACTTGAATCGTTTTTTAAATGAATGTCATTGCTATTCTCAATGGCTTTACCGAGCAAGAAACCATTTTCATGTCAGTGATTCTTTTTCCATATCAGTGTGGATTTCCATAAAAAAAGAGGCTTTTCGCGAAATTGATTGAAGTCTGTCAAAATATTAAGAAAACAAGTGGTACATTTCTTGATACATTGATATTTGAACCCCGAATTAAAAGCGAAAAAAAAATCATTTACCTGATATAACGGGGAAAATTAATCCTTATAAGTAAATCATAAGCCAAGAGGAGCTTCGTTAACTTACGACTTACAGGAAAAACATGAAGACTATAACTTGTTAAGTATAGCTGCTCAGAAGTCAAGAACTATAAAGCAGATTGGCAACAGTAATAAACTTGAAATAATCTAAAAGTACATACATTATATAACAAGAGTCGATCTTACTCTGATGCAAGAATATATAAACAAAGCAATGCAGTCTTGCAATGTCTTTGTAACATTCTGAAGAATCTGGTATAAAACAGTGAAAGTTTGAAATTCTTGAGAAAGGGATGTCAGGTTAATTTGCATTTTGTGATTAAGCGTTTCAAATAGGTTTTCTCTTAAAGCGTTGTATGCAGTGCAATCACATATGAAATGGAATTCATCTTCAACGTGTTTAGTTCCATTTCCGAAACATTATGGGCAAAATCAATGTTCACGGGATAATTTTGGATTTTGATATCTCCTTATTCAATCATAAGAATGTGATTACTTACACGCGTCTTTTTTAGTTTTTCATTTTTTAATTGCATTTTTAGAGTACAATTGAAGTTTACGTCAGCTAGATAAACTATTTCTCCAGTAACAGTCCGACAAGATCCGGGTAGGTATCTGTTTTCCACGCGTCACGTTAAGTATGAACGTATTGCCTGCAGGACGTGTCTGGGAAGACTACAGTCGCTGATGACAGAGTAAATTGTTTCATATATTTGTAATTTTAAAAATACTTTGAAAATACTGGAAAGTTATGTCAATAAAGCTTATATTGTTGTTGCTGTTGTTGTTAATTGTTGTTGTTGTTGTTGTTACAACAGTACTAGTCCTCTGCTAGTACCACAACAATACTTTATTCTGTACCAATTCAAATGTTATTGGTTGAACTTAATTTTTCACATTTGGTACATACATATCCATTTTGATCTCCAGAGCTGTTTGTAAGCTTGACTTTCTCAAAGGAGATGATTTGCTTGAGAAGTTGTTCGCCTGTGAATGGTGAGTCTGGGTGCATGTAGAGTCTGACAGGAGCGGGAGGGTCGGCCTTTCCAGCCACCAACCAGGCCGAGCGGTGGTAAGCGTAGCGGTAGCGTTTGTCATCCACAGGCACAATGTCCATCAGAACCATGTAGTTGGCCTTGGCTTCCACTCCACTGACCGAGATGCGGATAGTGGGAAACATTCGTCTATGTAAAGAACACTACCTTATCAATATAAATCATTGTGATTAACTAGCAACGGTTTCAAAACATTGTCAAAGATGATAAAACAGAAATACATAAACATGTTTAAAGTCAACTGACAGAAATGGGAATTCAGTCTGGACAAGCTTTCAAGTAAGGTCTTTGAAGTGCAATTTAAAGACATTTTTTACGTGAAATAAGATCTTCCTTCATTGTCTTATAAAAGAATACAATCAGAGATAAATTTTATGCCTTTCAAATAACATTTCTTAGTAGGCATGAGTGCCAATTAATCGCTTCACACCACAACTTTTAATACATTTAGAAAATTTTTTGTTTATTTAATTTTAGTTCTGAGAGCTTTTTTTTACCAAGTTCATGTGTTTTTCTCAATGTCAGTGTATCTTCACTACTCGTGCAGAAAGCAATATTTTACATAACTGAAACCACGCGCTGTCTTGGGTGGCCCAACGGAAAAATTACATAAATATATAAATCTAGCTTGAACTAACCAACGCAGCTTTTAAACATGATTTTAAAAATCCTTCTCTTTGAGTCCCAATTGACTTAAATATCAAGACTTTAAAGATAATCAGAAATGATTTCCTGGTTCTATAAGTATAACCCACTGTAATCGATTTCGTGAATGATCCACACAAAAAGTTCGTGCGTTTTTCAAAGAGAAATTTAGTGATAAATATTTTTATTTAATTGGTCTATTGAACGTTTTTCGATCATATAAAAGCACCTTTGCCCAAGACTTAAAGAATTGTTTTAGGGCAACTAAGAAATGTCTTCAGTTAACGATGGGCTCTCAGATTCGGACCGTTTGCGTCAAGGAAAAGCAATCAGAATTCTTCCCCAACTGTTAGTTGGGTATCGCCGCTAATTGCACCTTACGCGTTGAGGCCTGACTAAAGTAAAGTACTCTTGTCGTTATCTATGCTTCTTAAAAAAAGTCTCTACAAAATTTACTGAATATACATTCAGGAAGGAACCAAACTCAATCAGATATTATATATTTACTCCGGAACCATTAATTTTGTTTTTGGTGACAATTTTCTGCCACCATATATCCTCTATCTTTGTTTGGTCAAACACTGTTGATTGAAATAATCGAAATAGACTTTTATTATCACATAATCAAAATAGCAAAAGTTTGAAAAGAAACTATAAATGCCTTTTCTTATACATTGTTGCATGAAATGATGAGCCAGACTGAGAAATCTTAATCACGATTTTGTGTTGATAAATACTTGCACTACTTTCACACTTGATAATTTGTTTGCGTGAACAAGATAATGAAGATGATGTAAAGATAAGGCCAAACGTATCCCTGATTCTGTTTACAATGAGGCAAAGTATAACAGATAAACAATCCGTTGTTGTTGTGACCGGCCACCTGATGAAACAATTAACAAGTGCAAATAAAGAGGCTGTGATAATCCCATACTGCATGTCTCCACACAGCTTCTGGACTTCAATACGGACAATAGCTTGAATTTTCAACATCCTCGTGCCAAGTAGTTGGCTAATTGGCAGCAAGGTGTGCTTTCTGGAGACAAGATAAAATAGGACCATTTTTGTCAAACAATTATGAACGTTAACGAAAATTGTTTTTAACCTCTGTATTATCATCCATCAGTGGCTAGATTGTTGTTCATGATTTTGCCTCCTTTTTGATCTTTCAAAAAGAACATTGATACTGTTTCAGCGGCATAGTGTCTCTAAGAAACTGCCCCGTTTAATAAGCCAGTTTAAATGTTTATCATAAACAAAAGATTATTCACTGTACTGTATCTTTACATCTAATTCATTGTCACTTCTTTCCTTGGTTAAGGAAAACAATTAGAAACACTCCTAAGATTTATGTAACAGCATTTGCAGCGTTATTAGAATCTGTAACCATGGCAAGTGATCCCACTCAACAGCAACGATAAGTTAAGTAAAGTCTAAAGATAAGGTATCATCGGGCTGCAACAAGAAAGTAAAGTAAACGCTTCAATGATACTGTATCGTAGCGATATGACCCCATCGTGTTTATTGGTGTGCTTAGCTGGGAAGGGTAAACCTTCACCACACGGGTTAGTGACTACGAGTTCAAATTTCTATTTAGGCAACGCAAACTACTCTAAAACAAAAGAACATCATATTATCACATTATAAAATGGAAATTAATTGAACTCTTTTACTTATTTTATAGAAAAACCCTCAATCGACCAACCAGTGTTTTGCTGGGACTACTTTAGGCAATAAATAAATTTTACAATTTACAAGTTGGTACACGATGATTTACCTTCCTGCTTTTGTTATTATCATCTCCGTTCCAAGAACGCTGAATCTTTCCCATAATTCTCGTCCTTCAAGTTCCACACGAATATTTTCTAGTTCTTGCCTTGATTTTTTTGGGCTTGGTATATTTTCCCGAGTACTACTTCGTTGATAGTTAACACTTTCTGAAGAGGTATCAGCCAACTTGTGCTTTTTGCGTGGTGAGTCGGAGTTGTTCGAATCCACTTCTGTTTCGCACAAGGATCTACTATCTCTTTTCTGATTAATGTTAGGACTAAAATCTGATGCGAAGAAAAGAAATCGTTTGATGCACTGCCCTTTTGAGCCTCCTTCAATTTGAGCTCATAACAGTAAACTTTTAAGACCGTTACAAAAGATGGAAAAGATAAGCAGTTTTAATGAATTATAGAAAGAGACTTACCAATAACTTCTTTCGGCGAAGAAATCAAGGAAGCAATCGAAAAAGCATTGGCTTTGGTCGATAAAGAAGACGAACTTATTGCGTCAAGAGTATCCATATTGCGTGCTGTATTCAGCTGAATTTTCTCTTCTAATATTTAATTTACCTGTTGGTTTCTGTCAGAGCTTAGTCTAGCCTAGCCTTCGGCTATGTTAAATTCTTTGGCAAACTGGCAATAAACAGCAATTAATGATTTGATGACAGTGACATAGAGTATCACCGGATGTTGAAACTGGCAACCTCTAGGGGATGAAATCCCACAGGCTTGCCTGGGTTAAGGCCTTTTAGTGGAACACTCGAGAATTAGTATCCGTGGGAGGGTTGATATCACGCACAGAGATTTCGTATGTTCTTTACAACTCCCGCTGCAATGGGATAAATATTGCCATTTTGCACGTTAGCACCTACTGAAGCAGTCTTTATTTTTGATGTAGGAGACCGCCTAGTAGGGCAATATCAGACGGACCAACATCTAAGTTACTTCACTGACCTAAACACAAAAGGAAACTAAGAGCGTTGTTTGAGACATGGTCGTGCTTCCACTTTTTGTATGTGGTACAAGAGGCACGAATAATTTCATTCTTCAAACACTAAGGGTTGAAATAATCTTTCAGCTCTGAAATGCCTTATTATGAAGAAGATTTTTTTCAATATTTTATGTTAGAAGAATATTTTGCTGTATCAATGCTGATTCATCCTATAACAGCCGATTATCAAACTTAGCTTGGTAGTTGGGGTCAGAATTAAGAAGAATCCGAAAGCTTCTTAAGTCTCGGGGGAACAGTCGAGGAACAGGTTCTACATCACAAAAGTTACAAAAACAAACTCCTGTTTTTGCAGAATGAAATGCTTTTTTAAGCCGTATTTAGTGTTGGTACTTGTTTTATCCGCTCTAGAACTGTTTTCACAATCAAACAATACTTGGGTTGTTGTCGGATGCGGGACGCTCAAACACACAGTCGTGAAAATCCGATTGATGTACATTGGTTGTCAGTCGCGCAGATAGGAACACGTTGACAAGTGCGGAATTTTTCCCACGAGATATGCTGGGCTTATCTCTATAAATAAACTGTTAAACTTTAGCATGTCAACAACAGCGATATCATCCATTGAAAAGTACAGATTGACCGATTTATATGAGAAAAATATGAAGTCTTAAAACCACTATCGTGACAATTAAAGGCGACAACTATTTAAGTCCGGATTTTGTTCTTCACCTCACCTCAGTAAACTAGCGGCAGTGTGAGGGTTGATTGAAACTTATGGTTTAATTTAAACAGCACGAGCTTGATATCCTGACTTTAGTAACTTAACTATTTAAATTGGAACTGACAGGAGTTGGTGCGGCGTTGATCGTGAGCGTGGATTAATGATTTAATCTTTGCAATTAAAGCTTCATCATAGTATACTTCCTTTCCGTTCTGCCGGTGACGGGGTACTTTTCATGTCGTGCTCAAGCTGCTAATTTCGAACTAGCAGATCTAATAAACAAGAATGCACCAAAATTACTAAAACCCTTTTATAAGAAAAAAATATCCAGGATATGAGTCCTGAAACCGGTAAATTTAAATCTTTCACGTAAGCGGAGAGTACGCAATTTAAACTTTAATTGTGGAATCCAAGGTAATCGAAATATGAAGGTAATATTAATAGCCAATGAATGGCAAAGAAAGCCTCACTATATACCGTGCGGTTAAAAAATTACACTTAACAAAACCATGTTATAATACGATTCTTGACAGAGTCAGTCCTTCTCAAGCTTGCGAAAAGCTGTTTTGATGATATTTATGTTAAGCTTATTAATTGTGATAATAATCAATAAGACAAAAGAAAAATAAATTCAATTAAACCTTTTCATCATAAAAAAATTGAATTAAAACTTTAGCAGAGCTTTTGTAAATATAGTAATAAAAAAGCTAAGAAGTAAATGAAGAGACTGAAGAATTTTGTAGACGGGCGAGCATGTTGACCTTAATTAATCCCACAGGAAACCAAAGATAATCGCTACTAACTGTCGACTTAATATCAAAATAAACAGCGATTCGCGCTGTGGTACCCGCTTTTAAAAGTCAAAAGAAATAAACTTGAGGATCGAAGAATGTTGTTTACAAACATTGTTTTTCTTAAAGCTTATTGTCATCGCTCCTCTACAAAATTGAAAATTCTTTGTACTTTCAATAAAATATAGTTTTTCAAAATCAAGATACTTTTGATTTTTTCGAAAACGGCTTAAATGTTTTTCTTTGCTCTTCAGTAAAAAGCATGAATTTGTAAAAATAATACCAAGATAGTATTTTCTTGCACAGAAATAGACAAAGAGAAGTAATACAAGTATTTGGATTGACAGAAGGTTCCAGCCAAAGGCAAAGCAGTGACGCGTGTAAGGAGTTTCAAAAATTGATATTTTTCGCCTTGTATACGTGTGGTTGTTCTTGGGCGAGAGTTCCGGATTAGGATATGATTGGCATTGTATTCGGTCGCAATTAATATTTATACGTTATGGTATTTTAACGCCCACCTTTTTGTCGAAGAAGTGTTTAATGTTGAGATAGTTTGAGAACCGACGCTCTGTTTCAAGAAATATTTCTTATGATCAGTTGTGCGATTCACGTTCACTTTTTGTACAGTGGCTCAGCCATATGACAAAGTCGATATCTTCAAGTTCAACACCCATTTCTGACACTTTAGTCTTTAATCTTTAGATTTGTTTAAAAATAAGGTGCAAGTTTCATTGCAAGTTAGCGGGACTTATTACGATTATAAAGACACGTAGTCTTATTTCACATCATAACCGCACGTTAAAAACTACAAATTCCAAAAATTATTAATAATTTATACATAAAAAGTCTTAGAGCTCTTATTGCTTAATTGCAGACAATGAAAACAATGAAAACATGAAAAATAAAATTTAGATCTAAGCTCAAACACTCCTTCCCCATTATTGCAAGTTCTTGGTCTAACAATCTTAAATATTGAAAAACTTCCGCGGCATTCAAATTTTAAATTTTAAAAAGTCTGCTAATGTGTCATTATCATGCAGAGGCAGATCTAAGAACCAAGGAATTTTGCCCTTTTTTACCATTATTGGCTATGGTATGAAAAGCACCTTCGTCTGGTACCTTTTCATGATGTCTGTGCATGGCCAGCGTTCCTGAACGAATAGCAAAATACTAAATATAGAGAAACAAAAATTTTCAGTAATGCTTAATGCGCTAACTATATGTAATTTTTAATCAATTCCTTTTTGAAATACACTGTTACATCTGAGAATAGAAACATTTTTTAGACATTTTGTGTGGTAGTATTGCCACTTGACTGTCATCGTAAATCCTTTTTGAAGACAACCTTTTTACTCACAGCTAGCTGTGATGATCGCTGCCGCTGGCCAAGTATAACGCCTATTCCTAAACTTTGAACGTGAATTCTCTTTCCTGTATTGTTAAAGTTTATAATTTGATTTATATAATCGTCTCTAAACTCTAAAGACTTGTCGATTTGCAAAGCAAACCAAAAACTAATTAGTGTCCTTCTAATATCATGTTTTTAAATGACACCGCGTCTCATTCCATCAACAAAACTAGTTATGCGCAATATGCAGGAATGTAATTTTTCTCTTTTCGCTCAGTTCTGATTTTCCCTGACTCTGTGATTTTAATTTATCGTTCATACCACAACATGCTATTTTATTTCGCCTCAATCATTTCCGATTAAAATGAAGTGGACGAGATATAAGCCACAACAATGTGACTACTGCTAAGGCAGCACATACGTATACAGTTCACAAACACTTTACACCCTCAGTAATGCAATAAGTTTGCGGATAAAAACCATTTAAAGCGTTAAAACAGTCAGCTTAATAACAGGCCTACGTGATTGTATGTCTAATGACTACTGTGATACTTTACACAGTCGTGGCTACGGCTATTATGGACTTTATAATAACGTTAACGAGAACGCCTTGCCTCAGATCTTAATGATTGCGTGCCAAGATCTAAGCACAGCGTCCAACGATTTATAATTTATAGTGAGCTTATTCTGTGTTTCTACCATTTTCATTGCTTATCAAACTACTAGGCGCTACATCTTCAATTTTAGATTAAAAAACGTTGGCTTTTATTTAGAAAATCGTTAGCCATTTACATGTAAATAAGGAACCCTTGACAACAAAAGTATACAAAATAAGTTATTTACTACAAAACTGGGTTATTTTCATGCAAATCAGTGATTCACTTTTTCTCATCGGTTGATAGAAACTGAGTCCTCTTATTATTGGCGAATTGAAAGCCAAAATGTATTGTTATTCTGATTCAAATTACCAATGGACGTAGAGTCAAAACTCAAGGTGATCATGAATGGGGGAAAATGGTTGCTAACCGATTCAAACTCACTTTTCTATCAAGGATAGATGACCTATTTGGCTTTAGCGCCTAGTGACAGTGAGTGGCTATAAGTTACTACTAGCACGCATGTGCGAAATATCTGATTTTAACGTTTCAATTCTGAGTCCTTCGTCGGAACGTTGACTAATTGTTTAATATGCTTTGGGTTTGTACAGATATTCGGACCTCAGTCGGCTAAAAACCCGTGTTTTTGTAAATTTATAGAAATTTTATTACGAATAGTGTTAAACTAAAAGTGATGCGTTAAGCAATATGTTTTTATATCAACTGATTGCACAATGTCACTGTTCAAACAGGTTCGAACCGGTATATACGGGCTAAGTGTTGTGGAACATAATGTAATGATAAATAAGGTTGATATAATGATACAAAGCTAAATCCTTTACACTAAGTGGCCCATTGGAGCCGATGCTTATCCCCGCTTTCTGCAGTGTTATGAGAGGATGAGAGTCATTGACTCCCCCTGAACGGGACACTAATCCATCGCAGTTTAGCCCCCAGCAGAGGTTGGTACTCATTTTAACGACCTCGTAATGATGGAGATCTGAGCCAACGTTGGCGGAAAGGAGGCCTCGAGGTCGTACAAAACTTCAAGGTCCGGATGAACCGAGACTTGAACCCAGGATCTTGTGGTTAGAACTTGGTAGAGTTTTTACCACTGCGCCAACCATGCCGCCGTCAATTATAGAATACATCAGTTAAATAATCCGAACTAGCGTCATTCTTGAGTTAAACTTTTTGGGCTAATTTTAATGCAGACAAAAGAATCAACTCAATTGCCGCCATTTATGAACAAGGCTCGTAATGAATTGGAAAAATCTTATCTCACTTTTGCGTTTACAGCACTCACTGTTTGCTGTAGCTTGGTCCGCCAGCTCAATCTTCCACTTCTCATTGCTCGAATTTTTACTACAAGTTGCGGCCGGTAAAAACTAATAAAAAAACTAGTTAAACATTATACGAGCTATATTCTATTAATTAAAATTGAGGAGACTAAATTAAATTAAAAAGAAAAGCCAACTTACCGGCACAATGTGTGGACTAAAACGAGTACTGAATACCAAAGCAAAACACACTGCAAACCTTCTGATATGCTAGGAACTCAAAAATATGTTTCGGGGAGCGAAAGGCAGCCCAGCACTCTGATAGTGCTGTTGCGGCAAGCTGAGGTGTTCAAAAAACAGTTAGTAAACTCTTGTGAAATGCACAGATTTGTGAGACTCTCACTCCCGAGGGTTCAAAACTCTGCGACATTCAAATGTTGCTAGTAAACTCACAAGTTCGTGAGAGTCTATAAGCGCTAAAAATAAAAGAGTATAAAAATATCTGCAATACGTAGATTAGCAGATATTTGTTTCCTGCACGGTTCTTAACAATTGCTAGTTATCAACTAGGTGTTATGATTCGTGTAATTAGGTAGTTGAAGTTATGCATCAGTTCTATATGGTATTGAATTGCGTAAAGAATATCAAGTTCTTCGTTTGGATCGAACACTGCTAAGTGTGGCTTTGGGGTCAGATGAGTTTAACAAGTAATAACCCTGGCAACCTTTGGTAAAATCATGAAGAATTTAAATTCATGATTAAACATTTCTTCTTATGAATCTCTCATTCGGTACGCAAAACCAATACAGTCCGGAGCAGTTTCGAATCCACGTTGTCGCCTCTTTAGACGGCGGTTTGATCGACAGATATGCCGCTCGGCGATACGCTTTCTCTAATAAAAGATGCTTTAAGTATTTAGAGAACGATTTGTTAAAAGTGTCCAAGTCTTTTGGTCTTAAGTTCCTGTCGGGAAAAATAGGGTTTGCCTTGGCCCGACCAGGATCCCCTGAATTTTTTCCTCCCTCGAGTAGTTTTTAAGCAGGTTTTTTTTGTCCTCCTAGGCACTCTCCTATTGTCCTCTTCTTTAAACGCATTGCATTTCATTTCTTCTCCAGAAGAAAAAGAGTTCGTGTTTGGCTCTTGTACAAAATATACTTAGAATTCCGATAACTAAAACACACATATACAGTTTAGCACTAAGCTGGGTGGCTTGGCTGGCGCGAAACGGTCATCTTGCCACGAAGAGTTGCGTTCAACTGCGCATGCAGAGAGAAATTTGTTGGACAAAATTAATTGGCCTTTGAAAAGAGACTGACACGAAACTTTAGAGTAAAGTTGATTCCCAGAGATCGGCTGATAAGGTCCGATATAAGAAACGCCGTACGTCAATAGCAAATACGTAGAAGGTTCAACTTAAGGATTAACTTAAATTAGGATTTTCGTGGAGGAGAAAACTACATTGCGAGCGCAAAAGGTGCAAAAAAATTTGGAAGCTCGAAAACGCCATTTGTAACGCTCTTAGACCATCTTTAAGTCAAAACGTTTTTGAAGATTGATCGTTGTTTTATGCTAGAGTTTGAAAAGACAGTGTTATCATGTAATAAATTTTCATAATTTCTGATGATCAAGATTCTTTTAATGCTCGCTGAATATGGCACCGTATACCAAGTGCGCGCGCTGCGAGCGTTTTCTTGTAGTGCCCAGGCTGCTCCGCGCTCGGCTTCATTCAAAATTAAGCCATCCGATCAGGCAAGCCTTGTTCCGCTATTTGCGTTCGACGTTAGGAGAACGCTTCCTAATCTTTGGGGATCCTGTGGTCGATGGGATACCTGTGCATGCCAGG
>JAOBYJ020353852.1:4549-15230 GCA_025403565.2 Palythoa heliodiscus | reverse complement strand
TGATTGAAGAAGATTTTATATAACCTGAAAATATTTTGCAACTCTATCAGATTTTCTGAAAAACAATGCTTGAAATTATACATTTAAGGAAATCGGCACAGCTTCTTTCAATGACTAACAGTCGTTATTTCATATTTTAGACTTACTGCATTGTTGTTTGACAGCTGATTATTCATTTTTCTGGTTGATCAATACTATAGTACATTAAGGAGGCAATTAAACACAGTGCGGCGTTCTAGAATGCTGCGATCAAACCGCAAATATCAAGTTTTAATTCATAGCACTGCAAAATATGGCAGTTTTCTTAATGGAGAGGAGGGTTAGGAAATTTGATTTAACTTAACGGCTGTTAAACTATTTCTCCAACATAATAACCCAGAAATTGGGAACTTTTTATTTCTCTATCAACTTCAAGTTTTCAGATTAAACTTTTTGTGTCGAGCAATCTGATAGTATGACAAAGCGCTATGAGTTATCATTGTACAACTGTGTGAGTCTTGGTGTTAAATAAATACATATCTCATAAAATTGACCGCTTTTTTTACAAAATTCGTGAAACTTTTGTTTGAATTGAGTCGCCCAAAGATTTCCCAGTCTTTTAAATAAACTAAATGAGCATTTTTTCCTATTTCATTTGAATTTCTCTTCAAAACAACTGCAATCTTGTAACCCAAATTATAAAAACATTGAGCACTATGGCATTGGGAGAAAAGAATTAAGACAAATAATTCTCTGTCAATTTTGTTTTTGAAAACTTTTTATGAACTTTAGACTGGTTATAATTAACTCAAAAATCAAACTTGAAAAATTAAACTTTCATTTTCTAATTTTACTCCTATAGATAAATATTAGCGGAGGTAAATGATGTCATTTTGAATTGCGAGCAGATTTCTGACCAATATTAAACGGTTTTATTTGTTGTTATTGCGACTTTTAATATGAATTTTTAAAACAATTTTTGTTGATGTTGATTTGTTAAAATGTAGAAATTGAGTCCATTGTATTTAGTTTATTAATATTGTTAAAATGGAAAAGAGCTAAATAGTATGAGTAATTTTCACAAACTAGAGAATTCTCTGGCTGATCATTTTTATGATAATAATTTTAAAGCAATATCCTCAGGTTAAACACTTACCTTCATATAATACATGTTTTTAATCTTTGCAATAAACTTACTACTTTGTATATTTGGTCCTCAAAGAAACAATTTTGTGTCTCTTTCGTGAACTCTTTCGAAATTTTCCAACATCATTAACAGCAATGCTTGTAATGAAATTTTTTATGGCCTTACACGAAAACTTCCAACTTATCATAACAAAGAGGTGTAAAGAATTCGGCATTTTGGCGTTCACGTAAGATTTACTGTCTGTTTTATAAATATTAATTCATGGGACCTCATATGTCTGCTTTCAGGGGATGTTATCACGAGGCAATTATTCGTGTAACTTGTCTGACTCATAACGCCATCGCGAGAGCCATTGCAAGCCATGTGATACGGCGTAATGGCTTCTACTACTTGAAACTTCTAACCGAAATTATTGCAAAAAGTCGAACTAGAGTTTACTTTCGGCAGCGATAAGCGATGTATGCAACTCGATAACTTGCCTCGTGTATGACATCATTGCAGTAAATGAATGAAGTTTCAAACTAAAGTAATTCAGTGTACTAAATTTACAAATATCAATTGTAAAAAACAAAAAATGAAATTCCTTTATTCTTATGACGGGTTTAAAGGCCTAGGAGCGATGATATCATTGTTCCGAAACACATTTATTGACATATTTTCGTATTGTTGAGCTTTTCAAACAACGGGAATTTTTCAGTTTTCTTTACACAATTGACAGAAAGCGGCACAATAGGTCGTCAGGCCGATTATTGTAGATCATTTTGCACAAAAGATAGCAATTTGTAATTCATGCAGCAAGAAATATCAATGTTTCACGTTAAAACAACATTGACATGCCGAACGACAAAATTTTGCCGATTTTAAATCAAATTGTCTTAGACAGGGTAGAGATATATATATGCACCAAAGCTTTTCTTTTATATATTATTTTTAGCATAAGAAAAACACAAACTCTAAAGTCACTAAACCAAAAATTGTACGATTACCAAAACCTCTTACAAACAAATACCTTATAATCGGAAGTCATTATTAGACATCAAACGGAAATGCCCAAGCTAAAGATCGACGCGAGCGCGTGGGAGCGCTTAGATTCATTTGCAAAACGTAAAATAAAGCTCTTACTGAGTCTTACAGTCTCAGATGGTTTTCTTAGATTCATTTGGATTTGTAATATGAAAAAATGTTTCAAATTTGGTATAGTGGTGCTTTTCATATTGTGAGGATATATAATTTGCATCTAAAAATTGATTTCATGATTTCACATTGGACGTGCTCAAAAGAAAACTGAGAAATGACATGCACGTATACCAGATTTTAATTATGTCGTGATAAGTGGGAAAAAGGGAGTCACATCCATATTCATGAAAGAAGCAATTGTGACTATTGTCATGCCGTAACTCACATCATCATTTTCCTATATAGGAACATATGTAAGAATTAAGGGAAAGGAAACATAGCTGGCTTATTTCAACAGCTGTCACCGACAGTGGAAGATTAAGACCAGGCAGCTATCAGTTGCACTAAAAAAGTTTCATGAGAATTTTTGTGTTCTAAGGTAGTACTGACATACTGTTTGTATATCTTTCAGTTGGTATTTTTACCGATTTCCTTTTTAACAATAGCTTGAAATACAGAACAAAACACTAAATATTTTGAAACTTACCCTTCGAAGGAAAAGTAATCTGCCCCCAAATCTGCATGCATACAGTTCTCAGTTAAACTCTTTTTTATTGGTCCAAAATGGATTTGTTTTCTGAAAATAACAAAGTTTTTTCTTTATACGTACAGTTTTAGCGTCACTCAACGAATCTGTAACATGCAATAATTGCGAATCTACCCAGCGACACTAAATAGCAATGGATGACAACAAGTCCATTATGTCTGAAAGTTGCAAACTTGATAGGGATTCACAGCGCCATTCCACTGGCAGAAGTGAATGAACTAGCTGATAAAATGGCAGCTGTCGGCGATGAACTGACACAAAATACAGCAAAACCTAAATCTGAAGACTTGGAAACTGGTGGAAGGGATTTTGCTGCAAATTCCTTCTTATCGCAGCAAATACCTTGTAAAGATGAATGAAATATTAAGCTGTGTTCGGTACTTGTGGAAAGGATTCCCAGAGAAAACAAGCAATACAAAAATGTACCAACCGAAGATGATTCAACTCAATTCTTCTAAACTCTGTAACTGTATTGGACAGGAAAAGTATAAAATTGCAAAAATAATGCTATTCTTTATGGACTGAAAACCTATTGCTTGCTAATTAGTTTCAAGCTGATGTATAAAACAGAATTCCAAATTGAAAATCGTTTTGTATGCATGGCAATTTTCCTCTTTCTCGCTTTCATAACGATTTGAATGATTAGTAAACTCGTATCTTTAAATATTAAAACTCTTTTTTTCTTTTGGAATTAAGTTTTTGCTTTCATTATATTTTTTAAAGGAAATTTTATTCTACTTGGTAGAATGGTACGTTACTAATGCGGAACTAAGCCAGAGAGTATTATAGATTTTCACCGGACCCTCACACCTTCGTTGGAGAACATAAATGATTGGTTCAGTTTTAAGCCTTATTTGAATATTGAAATCTCAATTAGAAAATATTTCGGCAACCAAAACACCAGTTGTCAAGAAATAAACGGGCTATAAAGTATAGAAATAAGATATAAATATCCTTTTACGTTGGGACAAGTTGTATGTTTTAAGATAGACCTATATTTTTAATTTGGAAACATATGGTTAAAAAATTGGGAAATTTTTTATTAGAATACGAAAGACATTGTCTGCATGTCTTTCTATTTGATTAAATGGACTTGATGAAAACAGAGGAATTAACACCTTTATTCAACTTGTACAAAGTTTTCATTTGGACCAGAAAAACCAGATTAACTCATCTTAAGGATTATTTCTGTTCAAGCAGACAATACCGGCTGAAAATTACAGACGAAAAATTTATCTTTGCTTTAATTAAAACCAAATAATTTGTAAAATTTGGTAGATTTAAAAACATTCAGTGTCGCCATGTTTCTATATAAAAAAGATAAAAAACAACAGTAAAAAATAATTAAAGCTACATATGATATCTTTTATACCTCTCTTTACTTTTCTGTGTTTTCACTTATAGTTTTCATGTACGTCGCCTTCGAAAATAAATACGAACTAACACAGAAAAAAGAATGTTTAAATATTTTAAAAAAATCCACTCTAAACGTTATAATATTTGAACCTAAACTATTTCTACAAATTTCTTTGACGTTGCGAAAAATATTTACTAATAGCTTAATTTCTTGTCGTCGTTCGACAATTACTGAGAAATACGTAAAGTACAACAACAACATTATATTACAGCTCTACAGTATTTTATCAGCAAAACTAATGTATAGGTTTATCTTTTTGTAATTTTACTGTAGACGTAATTCACCCGAAATGCTACAGTGTGTAAAATCGATATTCCTCTTCTTCGAAGTCTTACCTTAGTGAAGTGCAGTGCATGACTCGAGTGTCTGTCTTTACCAACGTTTGGTTAAAACTTTCCTCTGGGTTTTCAAGCGCATGAAAAAGTGAAATGTACAATTTGTTGTATTGTTTTTGTATGTGATTCGTTGTTGACAGTTTGAATCGACAAATTCAAGTGCATGCATTGGCGAGTCTCTTTTGTCAATATGGAACACAAAAACTGCGTGAATGTACAAAAGCGCCGGTCAGCTTTCAGCAAAGCCGATATTTTAAACTTGTCTTTTCATATTATGATCAATTGTGAACAAAGATTATCATAATATTATCTAAATAGATAAGACTGCTACTCAAGTATAATTTGTTCCACCCCTTCTATAAGGAGCGACAGCTGGAAAGTTAATTTATCTTAGATTATCTTCAGGAACAAACACAAAGCCGCGGTAGCTGGAATATTGTTTAATATTTTATTGAAGGTGTACAGTTTGGGCATTAGCATCAAAAAAGAATTTATCCGAGGAAAAATTTTCATTTCATTTAAAATTTTTAGACAAAAATTTAAATAAAAAACAAATAAAAAATTGCCGCCTGATTGATAAAAAATACAGAGTTGCTTCTTGTCTGCTCAACCGAAATAATGTTTGTTCAGCTAATCTGACACTCAGTATCCGAGGACAGATATCTGAGGACAGATTCTACGATAAAAAAATATGATTTACTATTAGTATTACCGCCAAATGGCATGCACTCTTGATATTTCTCAATATCTCTCGTAAATTTTGCGTTGAAATGTATACGTTTGCAATACACTTTTTCCCAATTCAAAACGTGAAATCGAAAATGAAAATTTGCAATACTTACAATTCAAATTATGAATTTATTATTTATTTCAAAATTATACCGATAAAAAGCTATTTTCCCCATATATCGAAAAAGAAAAATCATTATATTTGCTTTATCTTCTATATATATATGGATAAAAAACGTTTTGAAAACTGTTCCAAATCATGATATTAAACAGGGTGCTAATTATAAGAATAAAAAGTTTTCGGTGATCCCAGCGTTATCGGATAAAAAAAAGCCCGCGATCTGTTATTGCGGTGATGAAAATGTAACGATCCGTTGATACCTTTAAACTAAGTCCGTAATTCTACCAAAAATCTCTTATCGTAATCCGTTATAGTGTTCAAAATAAAACTGTTATTAAAGTTTTGTTATCTGGGACCCACTTTACCAACCTGATAAACCAAAACGCTAAACGAGCCATCGCGAGTTTTACTTTTTCTCTAGCTCAATTGCTACCCTTAATCATCGTGAAAAAATCTTTTCACCACCATTCGAACATTAACTTCGTATCTCTGCGTCTCCATGTATTATGATCTTTACAGATATATCTACATATCAATCAGACATGCAATTACTCTATGGAGGTGTTTTGAGAGCAAGAGATATGGAGATAAGAAAAAAAGATTTAATTACTGTCTCATCGAAGATAAGATGATGTCGACTGTTAGATTCTTAGATAGGAAGCAGATAGGAATACTCTTAAAAACAGCAGTTCTTATGGCAATCACTTATACCTCATACAAGAGCGGTTTTTACTAGGCCAGTGCCAGCGACAGCGACAGGGACATTGACCGTGACAGTGACAGTGACAGCGACAGTGACAGTGACAGTGACAGTGACAGGGACAGGGACAGGGACAGCGACAGCGACAGCGACAGCGACAGCGACAGCGACAGCGACAGCGACAGCGACAGCGACAGTGACAGTGACAGTGACAGTGACAGTGACAGGGACAGTGACAGTGACAGTGACAGGGACAGGGACAGTGACAGGGACAGGGACAGTGACAGGGACAGTGACAGTGACAGTGACAGTGACAGGGACAGGGACAGGGACAGGGACAGCGACAGCGACAGCGACAGTGACAGTGACAGTGACAGTAACAGTGACAGTGACAGGGACAGTGACAGTGACAGTGACAGGGACAGTGACAGGGACAGTGACAGTGACAGGGACAGTGACAGTGACAGTGACAGGGACAGGGACAGTGACAGTGACAGTGACAGCGACAGCGACAGCGACAGTGACAGTGACAGTGACAGTGACAGGGACAGTGACAGTGACAGTGACAGGGACAGGGACAGTGACAGTGACAGTGACAGGGACAGTGACAGGGACAGTGACAGTGACAGTGACAGTGACAGCGACAGCGACAGCGACAGCGACAGTGACAGTGACAGTGACAGTGACAGTAACAGTGACAGTAACAGTGACAGTGACAGGGACAGTGACAGTGACAGTGACAGGGACAGTGACAGGGACAGTGACAGTGACAGTGACAGTGACAGTGACAGTGACAGTGACAGTGACAGTGACAGCGACAGCGACAGTGACAGTGACAGTGAAAGTGATAATGATAGTGATAATGATAGTGATAACGATAACAATGATAATACGACAATAACGTTAACATGACTTCTTGAGGGCATATATAGTATATTGATGCCCCGAGTAGCATCATTTGTCCCCAACAGATGTCACGTCATTATCATTATCATCACTACACCACCCCAATATGTTCAAAATATTGAACGTTCTTTTAGCGGACCAAAGGGTCAAACAGGCTACAAATGCATTTATCGCCCACAAAAGAAAAGATTTAGAGATAGAAACTCATTATTATTTTTGACCTCGCCTAATGATGATGATGATGATAATGATGATGATGATGATAATGATGATGATGGTAATGATGAAGACGAGTACCAGACTCTCTGTCGTTTTATTTGATTGTGCAAGTTTTGGGCAGTAATTATGCGGTGCAACGACTTGATTTTTTTGTGGGTGATGATTTTGAGTTTCCAGAATGCATAATAAATCACAGTACTTTATATTTCTATATAGCAGCAAATTAATTTATCAGTTTTGTGGATTCAATTTATAACTTGAAAGAACCAGCACTAGTAAGGCGGCTGTGTAGCCTCTTGTTTATTATGCTTTGTATCTTAACTTTCCACCTTTTGGTACATAAGTCTTGTTATAATTACTGATTTCTAATTATTCTTAATTTATTGTTTATTGCTTTTTCATTATGAACTGACAATAATAACAACAACAATAACAATAACTGATAATTCCTGATGAACTCTGAGTTCGAGTGCTGCAATTTTTACTGATATGAATGATACAGTACTATTGACCAAAGAAAGTTTATGCACTCAATAACAGTTTGATTCAGAAGCTGGTTGACAAAGCGTCTAAACTTCCAAGAATTCTGGGATTGAACCAAGTTATCCCCAATGAAAGCTAACTCTCTGGCAAGATAAACTGCCCTTGCCCTCTCTGGAGTGTAACGAGGCGTTGGTCTTGACATGGTGATGATGAGGTGAAGCACACAGAAGTTTCCTGTAAAAAGGGAATAGGAGTCAGTACTTTTAAACTGCTAGTTTTGCATCGAACCATCTGTGTCAATGCTACTTCTTACATCTGGTAATAAAAATAAAAATAAAAACAACATTACCTGGTAGCAATCAATTGAATTTTTTAGCGGGCTAACCATAACGTGTCGCGTTCAATCTTCAGCAATCAATTGAAATTTTTAGGCTAACCATATTAACGTGTCGCGTTCAATCTTCTTCATATTATCGGAGTTTCCTCAAAACTAATTAAGGTATACAACTATTTTCAGATTTTTGATAAAAAGTATTAGTTCTACAAGCTGTACTACTATAATGATAATAATAATAATAATAATAATAATAATAATAATAATAATAATAATAATAATAGTTTGTTTAGAAGTACGTCCACCGGGTGGCTCTTCACCTTCGAAAATAGCTAACTACATTATAACAATTAAGTAACATATCTATGCAAGTGAAAGAGCAAATAATCTATTAAATCGTAAAATTTAATTTCGAAAAAAAATAAAGGAAAAAAATTATATACATAAAACATTAAATGAAAAGGAAAAGGTAAAGGAACAGCAAAAGGAACAGGAAATGATGATGATGATGATGATGACGACGACGATGATGATATCTTTAATTGTAACTCGAAGAAAGGGGATTTTCAGCGCCGTAATCATCGCGTTCATCAATGCTTCATGTAAAGAAAGCTTTGTAGCTCAAAGAGATTGGACCGAGTGCCCGTAAAGGCGCAACCGTACAGCTCCAGCTCATGTCTGAACTCGGAGGTGAAACCGGATCACCCGGTTATAACCTTGGGAGTCACTGTATTAAGATCAACAAATCACAATCAACGTGCATGTGAGGCCCAACCATGATCAGGTAGCGGTGGGACTGGGTGCGAGTGAAGTCCGCTACGCTAACCTGACATCTTACTCTGCTCTGTTGTTTCTTTGATAAAATCAAAAAGAGATTATGGATCCATTGAATCCGCCGTCGTTAAGAATTCAATGGAACAATCGGGATCCGGAATTAGAAATCGCCAACTGAGTGGTTTTTTGGGGGGAGGTTCGAAAACAGTCCTTGTGGCAATTGGTCTTCGCAGAAAAATACTGTTTAGACTTGTCTAGGTGGGAAAAATCCCTGTTTGGATATTTGGGGTTTTTTCCCTGAATTAATGAATCCGCAATCTTAAAATACCGTTTTTTATTTTTTGTTTCTTTCGTCAGTAAAACAAGAGTCCACGTGTAATCTCACACAGTGGGAAAATTCCCTTTTCGGATTGTTTTGGCTTTTTTTTCGCAGAAAAGAATCCGCAAGTCATACGTTTTCGTATTTTTCGTTTCATTCGCAAAATTAAACAAGAATCCGTGTATAATCTCATACAATAATTAATCCAATTTTGGATTTTGCTAAAGAAATGTTCCCTATAGGTCGTCAAGTAAGGGTTTGAGCCAAGCCATGAGTGTTATTTTTTTTTTCTCATCTCAACAAAGAAAGATCACCTTATTTCTCGAATTGGTAGATATATGTTTTATCCCTACTAAATTGCCGGCCAACTGAGGAGTTTATGTTTAAAACTGAAAGAAAACAAAATGCTGTGGGCCCAGTTGTTCAAAACCTCATTATATCATGATCACTACGCGCGGCCGAATAATGAATTGCTCTCTCTAAAACTTTCTTTTTGGCCGGCGGTAAATGCATTTGCAGCCCGCACGTTTACCATTTGGCGCGCAAAAATTAAGGAGCGGTCGATAAAACGTTCAATATTTTGGCCAATTTGGCCTTGTCTAGTGATGATAATGAAAATGACACGACTTTTGTCGGGCACATAGTTTATTTGTGCCCTTGTAGCTTCCAGTTGCATCCTCGCTTGGCTCGGGCGCAAACGACGCTACTCGGGCCACAAATAAACTATACGCCCTCCAGAAGTCCTGTTATTGTCCTCTTAGCACTAACCCATGGTTAAATTTTTAATCTAAGTCAGTTTTGGACTTGTTTGCATTTGGATTGCATTTTGGTAGTTATCAGATGTGCTTCATTGGAAAATCTAAACCGGTATACTTAACAGCCGCAAATAATTTTTTGTGAAGAAAAATTACTCTTTGAATTTTGAATTTTGACCCAATCTAGGGTTAATGTTAACCCGTTTTTGACTAACCTATCCCGGACTACTGGCTGGTATTATTTCACTTCTGGGCATCAAGATTCATATATTACGGTGCTCTGTAAATAGCCGACTCGAATCTTCCCTCTTCCCTTAACTATCAGTTTAATTTAAGTTTTCATTGATGCTGCTTTGACTTCGTCTCAATTTAGTATAATATAGTCCTGTAGCTGGCTAAATGGCTTGACACCTAAATTAAATGAAGTTTGTTTTTCATATAGCTAAACTTACACCTACAATGTAATGCAAAGAAGCAAGAAAATTTCTTAGTAAAGGCAAAGTTTTAAGCAATTAATAAAAAAATCGTATCAAATGCTTTTAAGTATTTGTTCAGAAGACTAATGCCTTGATTTTAAGTTTCGAGAATGACACATTTCAATATTTTACCAGCACTTTTTACCTTTAAATTTTCTTGCCGTGAGGACTCTTTTCCAGTTCTAGCGATTGATGAGTTATCGCGCTGTTTTGTTGTCTGAATGGAACACGCAAATGCTATTAACAGAAAGAATAACACTGATT
>JAOBYJ020352970.1:0-15236 GCA_025403565.2 Palythoa heliodiscus | reverse complement strand
CCAGCATTACGAGTGCAATAAGAAATTCAAACCTAGATTATTTCAGGTCAACAGTCGCGAGAAAGAAAGAGGAAGAGAAGGATTCTTGGGTCCAGATTGGCCAAGACTGTCTGTTTTCTGGGGTTTTTTTTGGAGCAATAATTTGTACTTGATATGTATTTCAAAACTATCCAACCATATCTTGTTTTAAGTAGAGGAATGCTAGTTAGGCTGGAGATTTTGCTTGCTTTGCTGGAGAGATGGAGATAGAGTTCAAAAGCTGGAGCCTTAGCATCTGTGATAGTGGCCTATTTGGTGGCAACAAAATTAAGTTAATCACAACTCGATCTGCAATATCAAACTCTGATTGTAATATTCTGCACAATTTTGATTCAATATTAAATACAACTTATTTCATCTAAAATATCAAGTTCACAACCTTATAATAACTAGCAATTTTAAAAAAATCTAAGCGGAGAAAAGTTTTGGCACTGACTTGTGTACAGGAAGAGCAACGGGTCAAACGGGGTCTTCCAAGGGGTTTTGGCGACAAGCGACATCGCTCCAGAATTGCAGAAAATGTAGCGACAATCTTGTTCTAGAAATTAACAGCAGACAGAACCTGACGGCGGAAAAGAAGCGACAATATGCGACAGCGACAATTCGTTTTTAACTTTGACAAAGCGATCGACATCTTTTCACTTTGAAGCATATTGACAACAGAGGAAAATAAAATAAGTGTAAGCATTTGTAACTTAAGCTATTTCTGTGATTTATGTTTACACAATAGCCATTACAGTCATTAGAAACTAAAGTGTCGATCTCTTTGAAAAAGGACGTTTTTTCGGACGCTTACAAAAATTACAGGACACAAAAATTAAGCAAGTTTAGCGAACATCTGTATTTTAGCAAAAGAGCGACAGCGAGAATGGTATTGCAGCAAAAAAATGACAGCGACATTTGTCTCACACCAAATAGGACTTTAGAATAATATTATTATTATATGCGAAAGGTGGGCTGGAAAATGGGCGACATGAGAACTCCCCTTGGCCTTGGAAGGCCCCAGCAACTAGCAAAAAAATTTACGTTTTGGCATTTAATTACTTTATACTTTTCTTATTTGTTCTTTAGCAGTAGTATCCGCTGCAAGTGATAATTTTTTTTTGTTTAAAAATTTAAAAAATTGTTTTAAATTTCAAGGTCGATATATCTAATCTAGATTTTTTTGAGACCATTTAATATGCCTACTTGTCAATGGCGGAGCTAGGTGTCGAAATGATGCTTCACATTTTGCACTCGCCGGGACACCTTTCCACGGGCGGGCAAAATAAATTACATTTAAAATCATCTTCATTTATTGCAATATATACCATGTATTAAACAACGAAGTGTTTTGAGAGTATAGAGATCCTGTGCTGGTGATCGGAAGGTCGTTGTTTACAGTTACTAATGGCGGAGTTGTCGAAATCATTCTTCTGATACAAGTCACATTTTGAGCTCTCACCAGAATTCCTTTCACGGGCCGGCAAAAATATTTTCAGGACTTACAATCCAAACGTCAACCTTCGAGGTAAAATAGTTTTTTAGAATAATGTACCAAAGTGCATTTAGGTCTGTTGAAAATAGGTAAAACGAGGCCATTTGTTGAAGCGTTGTCAGTGGGGAACATGAAACGACTAAAAATGTTTTCATATTTATTATTATACCAGCTTCTTCAAAATTGCGTTGTGTTTCGAAAAGGCCTATACTGTATATGTTTTGATATGTTGTAGGCGCATCGATATATTTTGTTTAGCTATCCTGTACGAGCGCAGAGAAAATTGATCATTTTTAGGAAATTGCGGGGGTCACTGGATGCCAATATGGTGACTTTCAAACTTTGTTGGATGTCGAAAAATTTGAAGCTTTGCAAGACCTATCAATAACATTTTTGAAAATAACATACTGTAGAGGTTATCTGGGCAAAATATCAGGAAATCCGAAATTTTGCAACTGACCGGCCTTTTTCGATATTAACTGGCATTGGCTCTTAAGATTTAGGTTAAAATCGTGTGTCACACGATTAAATCGTCTGACTTGGCAGGTGTGTCACCATCAACCATAAATCTCTACAAAAAGACGAATGTGAAATTTCCCAACAAACTTGGATTTTAAAAAGATACATTTGGGTTAAACTTTAACAAGAATAATATAATTTGAAGTATGTTTTTTTGGAATTATTAATTATTATTAACTGGAAAATATTTTTTGGTAGAGAACTTAACGAAATTTTGTAAGGAACGGAACGAACAAAACGTAAGAGGTACGAGGTGTATTCACGCCTCCCAAGACACATACATTTTTGGACCGGGTAGGTGACGAGTACCGTGACTGAGGCCTGGTACTCAGTTTCGAACTAGTGCCAGTTTCCACAAATGTCGAATGCCAACGGTCGGATTCATTCTTATGGATTTTTTTTCAAAGTGCATGTGGATGTTGGGGAAAGATGGGCGACCCAATTGAACAGAGGGAAAATCTTTACAAGCTTATAATAAGGTAAGGTTAGAGCATTTACTTCTTCAATATCTTGTTGCCATGATGGAATCTTGCGGAATAAATAAAAGTACTAGATGCTATCTAGAATTTGTTTTTCACGACAAATCAAACATGGCTGCCACCACGCCGTCGGTCGTTAAAAATTTGTAATCTAATTTCTTTCACAAAATTTCGCTTCTTCGAATTTTATTTGCTAAGGTATTGCTGTTAAAAAATATCTACCACGATGGGCTTTTCATGTCTTTCAGAAAATTAGATTTGTTTTTGACGTTGCATAAAGGTCTCATATATTTAATCGTTCGATTTATAATAAATTTTGGCTCCCCGTCGTTTATCTACAGTATCTGTCCGTGGCTGTGATCAATCACTGAATATTCAACTCTTTGAGCTTGGTAGATTTCAGTTTGAAGTAAATCAGGATGAAGACAATTTCTGTGACGAAGGAAGACTTCTTTTTCATGAATAAAAAAAAAATTTCTGCGCTTTCCTTTGTTGGTTTATACTTGAGTTGGTGGTAAAATAAACTCACTCTTTTCCTCTTTGCTGATGGTGAGACTTAACTATCTTTTATAAACAGCTCAACCGTAACCCTTGTTTGTTACTTTAGGATTTTTTTCTAAACCAACGAGTAGTTTTGTAAGGTTAGATAGAATGCTGGAGTTTTATAACAATATGCGCGTTCCTTCAGCACGAAATTATTTTTTGTACCTAAACTCTCCGCGAGCTGAGAGTTTAATAACCTAGACTACTAAGAATTAAAAATAAAATATAATATATTTGCATCCTTACAGTGGGTATAAATAAAATAAAATAAATAGTTATTTTTGGCATCTTTGCAGCTGACAGTGAATTGTAGAAATTACATTGATGGTTTTGACTTTTGACTTTGTATCCCTCTTTATTCTTTTGATGCTATTTAATTCTTTGTCTCAAAAGGACTTGTTGAATTAAATTTTTATAGTTTGATTCAAAATCTTTGTAATGGTAGGATTTGACCTGATGTGGCTGAGTGTATCCTTTGTCTTTGAGATAAACTCATTAGCTTTTGCTCCTCTGATTTGTGTCAAGATTTTCTTCCACAATTTAAAGATCTACCTCCTCCTTATATCTGGAAGGTTGGTTATGGCGGCCCATTGTTATCATAGCAATAATTAGCAATAGATTGAGAAAAATATGACTAAAATGAATAAAAAAGGAAAATAAAATTAAAACAGACAAAATAAAAAGATAAAAATAAAAGTACAAATAAAGCAAAAAAAAAGAATTATAAAATAAAATGATAAAAAAATAAAGTAAAACAAAATTAAAGAACAAAAAATGTAAATAATGAAACCTTAAAGTAAAAACAAAAACTATAAAAATATTGAACACTTTTTGTTATTATTTTATTTTTGTAGATCTGACAATCAAAATTGGCAATATATTTTTTATTTAATTTAATTTAATTTTATTTTATTGAAGTTCCAAAAAAGCAGCAGGCAAAACCCTTAAAAACCCTGGCTTTTTGGAATTTTAGAGGTGTACAAATTTTGAAACAAACAAATTTTTTTAGGCTTTTTAAGTACTAGTCTTATATTGCTTAGAATCTCACTTGATCACACTGTTCATTTTTGCGAAATATTTTGATATTTGAACCTTGTATCTTGATTTGTTTATATATGTATGTACACTAGTCTTTTGCAAAATGTCATTACTTGTGAAAAGAATGTAAATTTTATGTGTTTTTCTTTAGTCAATTAAGATATGATGGCCTGGAAGCTGTGGCAGCCACTCTGTCCAAGATAGTAAACACAGCCAGCCCATGTCCTCCATCTGCACGACTTCATCAAGTGGTTAACTTGGGTGTACAAGCTGAGAATGATGGTATTGTCGTCACTTTGTTGTTATTTAACCCTTTCAGCCCCAACCAGTTTATCAGCATCCAGATTCTCATTATATAACCCATACAAAATAGGTCATTTTGTAATGAGAAAATGGAAATTGATCAAACATAGAAAACTACTGAGGATGAAAAGAGAAATTCTCCTAAACTGCTAAAAGGAAAAGTATGGGTTTTAGTTGGGAGAATTTAGCAATATGCCATTTGACATATTGGGGCTGAAACAGTTTTGAGTGCCCTTGATCTTTGAATCCTATAGATTTATTATTTCCCTCAAGAATTCCTCGACAAATTCTAAAGCTTTTCTTCTGTACCTTCAAAACACTTTAAAGTGTTTTGAGTTTGCAGAAAAAGGTAGATTCATAGCAGATGTGTTCAATGTTTTTTTCAAATCATATGTTTATAAGAACTTGCATGAAAAGCTTGGCTTTGGAGATTTTGTTGGTAATCAGAAGCCTAATACATGAAAACTTTCTGCTAATCTAGTTTTCAGAGTCTGGTTCAAGTTTCAGCACTTCTTCCTTTCTATCTGTTTGTTAATTTTCTCAAAGGAGTTTTTATAGTTTTTACCAAAAACAAGGCTGAGGAACCAGAGCTGAGTCACTTACCTAATGAATACTTGCTTGTGTTATTGTGTAATAGTTATACTTATTAATGCTGTTGTGTTTCAACTGCTAATCCGGCAAATGTGAGTATCCCTTGTCCCCTTTCTGCTGCAGAATCGGGCAAAAAATTTCCATGCAGTTTTCATTTTTTGACCGCAGAAGTCTGGAATGGTTGACAGGTCCTAACTTTGCATGGTTTTTGTTTTAGGAGTCAGACCAGAGCCTAAAGTTATTCCTGGGTTGACTGCTCCAGTCTCCTCAAGCAAAGGGATTGATATGGAATACGAACCAGAAGGTAATCTGCTCTTTAAATTGTGTTTATGTACAAATGGTTTACATTCAATTTTGTATTCATTTTTGGTCTTTGTTTTTGCTACTTTGAAGTTTTTAAATTTATAGAGTAATTATACTGTTAGTACATTATTTTTAGAACCACATTTACAGTTTAAAAGAAAACCTCACAATAAAGATTGTATTTTTAACCTGATGGACTGAAAGAATGAACTATTAGCAAAAGCTGTTCATATTCCAGAAAATATTATCTTTAAGTTATCATAATTGCCAAAAATTTCTGCCTATCCATGAAAATTACTGCATTAATGAAAACCAGGGAACTTTGTCACTTTTTATTTTTAAAAGTGACTTACCTTTTTAAGGTACAGTTGTAACTGTAGTCCATTTGATATTGGGTTTGTACAGGGTGCGAAATTAAGGGAGGAAAACCGGTCAAAACCAGTTAAAATTGCCTCGGACTGGTTAAAATGTTGAAAAATCAAAGATAGCCAACCGGTTAAAATTTTCAAGTACTGTTGATAATAGTTTTAGGTACTCTAACCTTCACTCTCTGTTGCTCTGTGTTTACACTTGTCTCTTCATGTTAAACTTGATTTTTGACTTTTTAGAAACATTGTAGCTTGAAGATTGTGAATGAACGTAAATAAAGCTAGTACTGAATGATGTTTAAGTGTTAGTTCATCTTTGGAACTCCATCTTTCACATCGATCGCTGTTTGTGTTCCTTGTCGATGCCATTTTTTGTTTGTGAGGGCCTGTGACTTGCAGTTTTCTTCGTTAAACTAGTCCCACGCTTCTGCTCAATTAGCGATACAAATTGCACGATGGCATGACATTGCACGTACAGGCAGCCAACAATGGATAAATTTATTATCCGGCAACCAAGTAAGAGGTCAAATAATAGCGAGAGTAGCAATATTGGGTCTGCCAGTATTGACGAGTCATGAAGAAGTGGCGGAAAGTTCTAGTTCTTCAGCAAAGAAACAAAAAAGCTCCAAAGATTACGAAAAAATTTGATCTCGTGACTGGGACAAGAACTGGAAAATTGACTGTCCGTGGCTGGAGTACTTTGTCGTGTATGTCGACGTTGTTCCATCTAGATAAAACTAGTGACTAGTGCTGATGGCGTAGAGGTTGTTTTGATCTCGTGGAGTAACACAGCATTGATATCACCATAATTATACCTGGACATGTATATAAAAAAGATAATAATTTGTTATATGATTCAAACCGGTTAGTTTTGTTTCTGGACCGATTAAAAATTGTCCTTGACCGGTTAACTTTACCCAAATGGACCGGCTAGAAAAATCCCTAATTTCGCACCCTGTTTGTATTCCACAACTTTGATAAAATCATTTTTATTTATTCACTTTATTGGTGAACTAAGTTTTCAAATCATTAACAGATTGGGTATCTGAAGTATTTTCGAAATGACAGAAAGTACCAAAATAATTAACTTAAAATACAATGGTCATTTTCAGCGACATATATAGTTCATGTCTGTTCAGATTTGAATTAGTCTTATGAGTGAGATCAGGGTTCATATGACGGCAGCATGGTTGGCGCAGTGGTAAGATCTCTGCCTTCCAACCACAAGGTCCCGGGTTCAAATTGCAGCGCTGCCGAGTGTTGAATATTTGTATGACCTTCTTTTCCGCCAAAGCTGACTCAACTTTCCATCCTTACGGGGTCAATAAAATGAGTATCAGCTTCTGCTGGGGGCTAACCTGCAATGGATTAGTGTCCCGTCCAGGGGGAACCAATGACTCTCATCCGCTTTACAGAAACCAGAGATAAGCGCAGGCCACGGTTCATATACCACCTGGAAAACCTGGAATTCCTTAAATTTCAGGATTTTTCATTCCAGGCCTGGACTTCCTTGGTTTTATTTTGAAGTGGAAAAATCCTTAAATTTTGAGTTTGCAGTCCACGTAGTGTAGTGTAATTTGTTCCGATAGAATCGTTTTTAGACATAATTTTTATTCTTTATATAATACAAAAGCTCTCTATCGTGAATTGTATTCTAACTGCAGAGTAGTGTGGCAGTGTACACACTCCACCTTTGTCCTAATCTATACCAGGTACCTTAAAAAAGTTCAACGCACATGGAAATTACCTGGAAAAATCCTGGTATTTTACGTCTTATAAAAATTAATGAGATGTTTAGTGTGCAAATTGTTGTTTTTCATCTGGCAAGAAAAATTTTTAGTTGCATTGTTGGTAAATATTATGTTACAGGTACTGAGACAGTGTATGAATATTGTCAACCTTCATCTAAAAGTACAATTGAAATTGTGTTAACACTGTACCTGTATGGAAATGAAATGGTTGCTTGCTTGTAAACTGAGTCAGAAGTTGAATCTTAGGGAAAAAATATAGTTATAACAGTTAAAAACATAGTTTTTCTTGCTTAAGCATTAAAATCTTGAGACTTAATTTAAAATTATTTTTAAAATTATTTATTTTTGCTGCTCTAAAGTTTTTTAAAATGACAGATAATTTCTATTATACAAGTAGCTTATCATCTGCTGATTGAAATAATCGCTTTTAAGTTACAGTAGTTTTTACTGATACTGTATAGTAACGTTCTGGCCAAGCTTTTAAAATGGAATTTTTTGTATATACAGTATCTATATATAAAAACTTTTTGAAACAATAAAACTACAGGATTTGAAGTAAGTAATTTCAATTAGCTATTATTTAATATTAGAAATACATTATGATAAGGAATATAAAAATAAAATTGTATCACAACAAACTAGATGTATGAATTTTTGTTGGTTAGTGAGGAGCTGGGTTTAAATATAAATTATAAAGATCCAAGGATCTTAAGAATAATCAAGATGGCCAAGCAATAGTGCTTAAAATCTCCCACCAATACCAGGAATTCAGCAGTTCCTTAAATTGTCTTATTTTTAAGTTTGTTTTTTTAATGCCTTGAAAAGGTCCAAAACTTTCCCAAATTCATACTTGAGGTCTTGAAAAAGACTTAAATCTTTGTTCAAAAATATTTTTTGTTTCCCTTGGTCAAGTTTGAAGATTATTATCAAAACCTTGTCCACAAAAGCACCAATTTTTTAAAGTTTTCGCTCAGCAATCAAACAATGTCACAATGTCATGAAGAGATCGATCATAATACTGCTCGAGAGGAAGTGCCCGTGATATTAACTGTTCTTAAAGATGTGGCTGATACAATAACTTATGAATGAAAGTTTGAAGAAAACTTAGGTAAATATATTTTCCAAATTTTATTCTTTAAAAGTCTTGGAAAAGTCTTTAATTTTATTAGTTGTCAGCTGCAGGAACTCCTAATACAGTGTACAGACCTCAGGTCAAATGCTGGGCTCACATGTGAGATTTGGTGATATTAGTCTGACTCTGTGGGTATTTATCCCAGTTGTCCACCCTCAGCTAAAGTCATTTCTTACCTTATTCCATCTGTCGGTTACAGTTGACTTTCATCTAGTTGGAGTTTGCTCTGTTGTGATTTTACCTCTTTCAACAGTGGAAGTTCAAAAACAAAAAAACTTCCAGTTGCTAATAAAAGTATTGTTAGTTTATAGTTTTAAAAGAATGCTAAAATATATTGGAAACTATACACAGGCAACAGAGTATTGTTAAAACTGTTTTAAAGAATGTCTTTGCTCTGTTTGGATATGAAAGATAAGTTCTATGTCCAGTTACCGGCATTATTACACTTGAGATTGTGGTGTTTCAACTTTCTTATTTGGATGACTTCCAGCAAAATTGGTACAGTAACAAAGAAATAAATTTTTGGAGGTTGTAGAAACTAAATTACCTACATCCTTTTATGAAAAAGCAATTGTATGAGAGATAACAAGGACTAAGTCCGTTCTTGTGACTATTACACTAATTTTGCAACTTTCTAGTTAATTTTAGTTAACAAACACTTTAAAAATAAACTTTATTGCATTAATCATAGTTTTAAACTTAATACAGTTGTTTTATTGTTTAAGGATATCACTATTAGATGCATTTGATAAGGCCCAATGTTCATATAATTAAGTTATAACAATTGAATGTTGCTTCAAGCAATTAATGCTTAGTTCTTCTTAAAATCATTAAAAGAAATTCACAACAACTCTATAAACCTCTTTAGTTTTGGTTAATTATTAACCTTGAACCATTTTAATTTTCTGTTGAAATTAATATCAATTTTTCGGCAACTTCTTACTTCTCCATACATACTCGTTAAGGATAAAACATTGGCTAAGAAAACTGTAGACAAAGATAAGGGACTGTTTACTTTAGAAGAGGGATCCGAAGTGGGAAAATTTACCACCCTGTCCTTTGTTGTAGGTTAAATTCTTTTTTTCCTAGGTTATGTCATTTTGTTTTCCTAATACCAGTAATGCGTCATAAATTTTAAAATTATCAGTATTTTATTATATTTATAAATTACTGTTACTGGAATAAAATGAACAAAAAGATAAAATGGAGCAAATCTAACATGTACATACATTTAAAGAATGCTTTGCTATTGATGAATTTTGCCGAATTTACCATTTGATTTGGAAGAAGTTTATCTTTAAAATGATATACAGTAACTTTGATTTGTGGTCAAAGGAATAAAGTCTTGCCGAGTATATTTACAGTTTCAATTCAAAAATTTCTTTTAGGTCGATTTTGATCTCAAGGCTGAAATGTCCATTGTCGTCTGCCTGTTTAAAAATGCATTTGGATAACTAAACTAGTTCAATTTAATTAAATTTAGCGATAAAGTTTCGAAACATTGTTCAGTTGCATTTTTTATTGAAATTAATTACACCAACGCCTAAAACTGCGTAAGTCCAAATCTGGTAAACTTGTCTAAGAATTTAGAAATGAACTTCTGATTCAGTTAGGAAGCTTATGCACATTTCATTTCTTCACAGGGAAGAAAAACCATTCAGAAAATGGCGAATCCTCAAATACTGCGGATGAGGGCTTTTTAAGTAACCTCAAACTTCAAAAGGTTTCTGATGGTCCAGGAAAGGAGCAGAAACAAAAACAAGACTCGCCCAGCGACGAAGAAGTACGAAAACACATATATCTTATTACCAGTGGCCGAAAACCGAAACCTGTTCCCGAACAAATAAACATCATAACAACGGATGAATCATCGGCAGATTCCGACTCTGATATTTGTGGCAATGTCAAAAAAGAGCTCCAGAGATTTAACATTTCGCAGGAAGTTTTTGCCAAAGTGGTCATAGGAAAAACACAGGGTTATTTGTCAGAGATGTTGAGACAAGGCGAAAAGGCATATAGCTCCCCCGATAAGATGTTTAGCAAGGGCCAAAAGAATTTTGACGCTATGCGGGAGTTTTTGAAGTTACCAGAGCACGAACGACGTCGTCGATATACGGCGAAAGCCGAGGAGTTGAGACTTGAAAAACTTAGGAAACGCGAGATTGAGCAGGTAAACATCCTTTCATTCGTTTATGTATTATACAGTATATGCTAGTGTTGCTGAAAAATTAGCAATTACATTATCACGAAGCCAAGAACATTTAAACGGTGAGAATAACAGTTGCACATAATTGTCAAGTATTCTAGAAATTAAAATCGCAAGTTAGCACACTGTACGTGTCAGTGGTAACTTGCAGCCGTTTATAGGACACTATAACCACGTGGGTAGCGGGTATTACGTCTTGTATCCAGCCGTGTACAGCTGTTTTAGCCTTACTTGGTCGCGTCTTCACGGCATAGCTAACAAACAGGCTCGGGTTCCCAGAAAAAGTAAAGTAAAATTTAAGCGTAACGCTAATAGAAAACACATTATAAATTGATGGAACTTCATATTTCTTGGGGCTGCTTTCTATTCAAAATCTAGTTCCTAACAATTCTCGCAAAAGAGAGAAAGAAAAAGATAGAAATTAATATTGGCATCTATGAAGGATTTACATTTATCTAGTTATCGTTTTATTCATGACCTCTTTATCTGCATACATTACCACTGCCTGCATTATATATAACTCAGTTTTTCAGTTGTTCCGACGAAGGGCTAAATCTTGAAACGTCAGACTTCTTTGGACAACCCAAGACGATAAAAATTTATTCACAACTTTGTGTAGTTAGCAGTAAATGTTTTTCTTACTCTCCGACGCATTCAATAGGTTTTTTTGAAAAACTGTTATCAGAGCTAATATCCTGTTTGATTCGACCGAAATTATTTTAATTCCCATTGACAATTCAAACGTGAAAGTAAATAAGAAAGATTTTAAAAAAACTGGAAAATAGAATGCACCAATTACCATTTAAACTGAAGTTATAATTTTGAATTGAATTCGGTAAACGGGAGATACGGAGTTAGAACCAACAGTTAAACCTGTGTTCGACTTTATCGAATTTGGTTGCGTCAAAGCTCAAACTTCTTATATATTAATTGATGGAATCAAAGGCCCACACAAGAAATGCGACGTTTGTCAATTGGGCCCTTGCTCGACTTCAATTGGAGCCGAATCCTCGGTTTGCTTGTCACACTCCGACACATAAGAAAATATATCGAAAAAAGCGACGATGTGAAAAATCGTTGAGTTTTAAATAGATGTTGGCTCGCGGCTTTCTATTTACCCCAGTTGAACTTTTTTATCACGTAAAAGAACATTAAATAGTTTTGTAAGTAACATCTGTAGTTAGAGCTTTGGTCGTAATTCTTTTCAAATCCTGTTTTCACAGGGAAGCAGTATGGATTCACCAAAGAAAAAACCAAGACAACAGATTCCTTCCGATTCTAAGGATGTAAATGAGAGGTTTCACTACTCAGAGAACAGTTACCCCACGGCGGCGAAGAGAGAATCTGTGGCAGACCAACCTCAAGTACCAGAACAGTCACTCGGAGATTTCTTTAAGAGCTTACTAGTACGATCGCAGAGAAAGCACGAGGAAAGAATCCAGAGAATTAGTGCGAACAGTTGTTCGGATTCTGCCGAAGAAGAGGAAGAAGAGGAGATGATGGAAGGAAAACATGATAACAGTAGCAGCAGAGCATCGCCAAGGAAATCACTGATAGCAGTTTCTTTGAACAATAAACCACATAAGACCTCTCCACTGAATTCAGAGTTGGTTTCACAAGACTCGTCTCCACAGGAAATTGTAACTTCAAGGATTGTTGCCTTGAGTAAGAAGCCAACTGCTCATGTTGCGGCAGAGAGAAGCTCGTCAGAGTGCTCAGCAGTGAGCCAGTCTTCTCGGCTTTCGGAAGTAAACCACCGCACATCGTACCAAGGGCAGGACCCAAGTGCAGCGGATAAACTTTCAGACGCCTCGTTTGAACTGCAGGTCGAAAGAGACCCGGGTTTTCTAACTCGAGACACGAAGATGGAAGTGTTCCACCCCATATCCGGTGAAGAGCTTTTTGTTGTTCAGCTTGAAGAAAGTGCGGTCCCGTCAAGAGTTCATTTATCTCCCATGTGATCACCTCCCAGGTTTAACTGTGTTCAACACAAGTGCACAAAATTCTAAACGTAATAACGAGAAATCAGGCACTCAGAAATCGAGTTTGGAAGCTCTCTGTTAAATTATTAGCTACTGTGTTTTAGACTAAGTTTGCAAATGACTCCTGGACCAATAGGAAGCCGTCGTACAGATAACCTCTTATTTGCACTAGGCTTGAAGTAATTATTCCCGACCGAAATTTTTCATTTCATTTTATTTCGACTGGTTAGATTCCGAAAATTTGACCCCAGTTTTTATTTATTGTACCCGAAACGCATTTCCGATTATTCCAAAAGAAAAATTATTATTCAGTTTGAAAGCAGAATACTTAACATATAAACAATTTATATCTCCCTTATATAGAACCACTTAAGTTGTTTGAAGCTGGAAACCAGGTTCTGGAATGACTTATTTGAAAGAACATTTTTAACTTTTTGTTCGTACATCAACAAAATCTAATATATCAACATTTATTTTTGTATTTTTCAGAATATAACTTTTATTATTCTAATTTTCCAAAACTTTTTACCCTTCAGTGTTTGTGAACTTATTGCGGAATAATTTTCTCAAGCCTGACTTTCAGTAACAAAGTATTTGCCGTAGACATTGCAAGTTTTTAATATAAATTGTTAGTTTGCTTTGATATCAAAAAAGGAAATCCAAATATGAAACCTACATAACTGATAAATTAAGAGAGAATGCGTTAGCAGTTTGAGTAACAAGTGGACAAAAATCTTGTACCAAGATCATTTACATCATATTCCACACTACATTGTGCCTGTTTTAACTACACTATTAAAAGAGATTGTTTGTAAAAAAACAAATATGAAAAACGAATTTTGAAGTTGCAATAAATTACTTGCAAAATATGATGAAATAAAATCGACAGCAAAATTTGCTTTTGTTTTTGCGACGTCGGTAAACTTTGATATTTTTTCTCTGACCCCGAGGGGAAACTGCATGTTTTTGGTGTTATTAAAGGAAATGAGTTAAGCTTTGAAAAGTGTATAGAAATGTGATATTGCTAATTGTAATTTCTCTGGTACAGGAATTTTGTCCACTGAAGATTTAAATTATTCGATATCTCAATGGATTCCCTCTTTAGAATATTTTGATGCCGTGAACTCGGTGTGTTGTTCCAGAAACGCATTACAAGTATTTGTGGAAAATTTCCTGACTGAGTTTACCTTGAAAGGGACATGCTTTGCAAATCCTTTTAGCACTCCATCTGTACATTACTGGATGATCAACTTAACCGAAGTAAGGCATAAGAGAAGCCTAATTTTAAAAAACTATAAGCTAAGAGAAAAAACTAGCGCGTGTGTTTTAGTGTGTTAGTGCAAGCCCCGAATCAAAGCAATGGCTGAGTTGAAGCTGAAGGCAAGTGTCGGTTTCTTCTGATAATACGGTGTTTGATAGAACTCGGAACGCTTGAAGAAACTTCGTGTTTAAGCTTTAAAGTGCCTATCACCCCTAGCCAGTTTTATGAAATTTCAAAAATATGTGTATATTTAAGATGTTTTCTGAAGAAATTTTACGTACTTTGGTTTCTGTCTTCATTTAATCAGTCGGCGAAAATCGTATTTTAAGCACATTTTCTGCCATATTGGATAAAAAAGGAGCAGTAGAGGCATTGGGCACTGTCTTGTGACGTCAACCCAATATCACAAAACTTTAGCAACTAACTTCCTCTCTATACCATAGCCATTTTCGGTAACGCGTTCACAATTTGTAAGAAATATGCCTGATAGATGTGTAGTTGGTGGATGTTCTGCCTTCCCAGATGTTACGAAGGGTTTACTGTTTATACTGGGTTAACGTCACACACTTGCTAGTGCCAGTGCCCCTTAATGCTCCTTTTTTACTTCGAAAACCGTATTTTCAATCGTGTCGTAAAAATCGGGAATAACTTCAAATTCAATTTTGTTGCTTGGTTTTGCTTGTATTTGAGGTCTGCTTTTAAGAAAAAAAAGTTTGGCTAGGGGTGATAGGCACTTTTATAAAGGGGAACTCCAGGATGTGAACAAGTTTAATTCTACTAGTGGTTCAAGATTCCAAGAACTAATTTGTTATAACATTTCTGATAAATTGGCATTTGAAGCAGATTGATTTTCTTTCAAAGTCAAGTAAAATTCTAAATAAAACTCCACCATCTTGGAAAAGAACAGACGACCCAGAAAGTGGTCAGCATAACTTCAAATTACGTCACTGCGTCAAGATGCTCGCAAGGGTCAAGATGCAGTTTATTTAATTGCACCATTTTCGAGATTGTAGGTTTTCAGTATGTCATCATGCAGTTCAGATTTGAATAATTTTGGAAGAAATCCAGCCATATTATCAGAAACTGCTGCACTCCTTGTTGATGCACTTATGCCACAAATGACTGCTGACGCTCATTATGGGACTCAAATCTTGACAAGATGGTGGACTTTCAGTTTGTTTTTTTCACAGTTTTAACATTAAAAATCTCAAAACTATTTAAGTTAACTAAACAAAAAAGCAGTT
>JAOBYJ020352969.1:0-24185 GCA_025403565.2 Palythoa heliodiscus | reverse complement strand
TGCCTCAAATAAAAAGTTGAATAAAAATCAAAGACATTCGGCAGATTCGCATAAGATAATTTCAGTTATTAATTTGATCTTTGAAAAATATTAGTGATGATACCAAAACAGCAAATGACGGATTCTGTGGTCTTGTGGGGATATCGAGAAAACATTTTCATCAACCACCGAAAAAATTCAATAAACGTAAGAACTAAAATATACAAACACGGTAGATTTAAGTCCAATGCAAATTTATTTCCTTAAAAAAATACAGTGTTATGAATTATCTAAATCAACTTCTCGAACAGCTATCCTATACTGTAGTATATCTAGCAATTCATTTAATTTTTTCTTTAAATAAACTGCTAAAATTTTTATACTAAACTAAACTAAACTAAATATAAAAAAACTTGTGGTATTTTCTTCTTCCAGCCAATTTAGGTCTTCGTTCAGGGTCATAAGCAGATGTCACTCGGATGTTCAGCGTTTGCCGTAACGACGACGACGATAATAATGACGACGACGACGATAGCGACGGCGACGACGACGCCACCATGCGTGTGCCTCCTTTTTTACTTCCGCCCCTTCACCTGCCGCGTGTAAGTGAATTCAAAGTTAATAAAAACTAATAGAATATCAACTAATGAACAATAGGTACTTAAAAAATCCTAATTTGTTCGACGTTTATTGTTTATTATACGTAGGTACCCCACAACGCCTCATTGTTGATTACCTCTATGTAAACTACTTTAAGATATCTGATTCTCAGTTAATAAATATTTTTATTAGATGCTCTAGGTACTATTCTTCATTTAATTCACCTTCCCCTGTCTCGGCTGGTGCATTGTCATCGCTACCCTCTTCGTTCTTTTCCAGTGCCCCAACTTCGTCACCTGGTTTGTCTACGAATATGACAAACATAAATGTTTGTTTAGATAAGGTAGAAAACTAAAAACTCCAACTTGTGGAGCCACATGTATCTAAGCACCCTAATACACTAAATTATGTTAATTAATCACATTAGATACCAAATCAAATCAACCAACACCAGCATGGAGGAAATTTATGTAGTAATACAAGCACATATAGATATTTAAGGCGCTAACTTTCTTGCTTTCAAAATTTAAATTAAATGGTTAAAACAATCTGTTCCAATGATGGTAGCGTAGTGTATAGTAGCGTGGATACTACAAAAGTAGAATTACACCTTTTCTTTCTTCCAAATCATTTTTAAAAACTTAGCTTTGTTCCTCATCCTGCAAGTGTATATACAATCTAAGGCGACGCCCTACCTTCGTCCTCCTGATCGTCGCCATCATCTTCATCTGTTTCTAAAAAAATAAAAGCAAAACAGAACTTTTACCAAAACAGTATTTAATGCCAGTTTTAATGGCCAGTTTTTACCAGGTAGTAAGCCAGGGTGCAAAAGTTGAAAAAAAGTTTAATATTGCATAAGGCAGGTAGATGATGCGGTAAACTTTATGACCAGCATTTACGTATTTGTTGTAGGGGAAGCAATTTACCGAACTAAAGTCAGAGCCAGACAACATGAATTTTCATTTTGCAATCGGGCCTTTGGACCTATAAAACTTTCTGAGAAATTTTAAGTAAAATCAACCTTGTATAAGCCAGTGCCTAACCGACTTACATGCAGGCAGGTACGCTGCTGAATGAAATCGGGGTGCAAAAAAGTCTTATTTCAGAAGGAATTTTAAAATGCAAGATATGCGAATTGACCCTGTTCTATATATTGCTGTCTTTAGTTCCAAAGTCCCAAAGCAGCTTTGAAACTCTAACGTTCGTATTTGATTTTCAATAACGTTATTATCACTGAATGGTCTTTGGCCTTTATTCAATCGAACTTTTTAACAAAGCCGAGTCTTACTGATTGTTCATAACTTTGAAGTTTTTTTTGAAGCGGAAAAGACGTACATAAAACGGAACGCCGTTGTAAATGAAAAGATTACACTTTCTGCACAACACAATTTCACATCACTTGTAAATCAGAACTCCAAAAGGTTTCTAGAGGGCCTGGGAAGAAGACACGAGCTCGTAAAGAAACAAGCACTCGCCCTTGGCACAAACAAAAATAAAAAATCCAGTAAGGCAGACTTCGCAAACGTTCATGTTAACTAAACTTCCAATAAATCTGCTAAACAAGGTTTTTGCTTCCTAAAGTTGTAAAATTTACCTTCTTCTGCAGGCATTTCATCTTTCGGGCCATCTTCGTTGGAAGAGATCTTTTCGTCTGTCACCTTAAGGCCATCTTCAGCAGCTAGAAGCACAATGATAAGATGTTTGTTTGTGTAAGTTAAAAAAAAACTAAAATTAAGGTTTTTTGGGAAACAAAACCATCTAGATAAAAACAATTTATCTTACTTTCTGGTAAAGAACTCTCTGCGATGCCGACCTGCAAGGTTACAGCTACAAGCACGAGTATCACCAACAACTTCATGGCTGCACCTGATCAAACAACCTAACGAATCTCCGTACAGAGCTGATTTTTATAAGCTGCACCTGCCCTTTAAGATATGCATTTCCACACCAGATTGACCACGCACGTGACTCACATTCAGCTACGTATCAATATCATTCTAATTCATTAAGAAAGGCCCAGTTAAGGTTAATCTAATCCACATAAACAAAATCCCATCAAAAGAAACCCGATATTGGTCTTGTGCTTACTACGCCTTCTGAAACGAAATTGTATCAAAATAACAAAATGAATCAAAATGCTTCTCAACAAAGGCAGTTTCTAATTAGGTAGATATAATATATATGTATCTATATGTATCTGACTAGAAAACCACCAAAAAATGTTACTGATCATGACGTGACTGTTCCTTAAAATCAACCTTCCAGAAAATCTGTCCCGGCAATCGGTCTATCGTAATATCAGTTGGTGCTTTTGAAGAAAAAAAATAACCACTGTCATTAGGTTAATGAAAGGAAAGAGTCTATTTAGAACGGAAAACACGCCTCTCTCTATGTGCAAATAACTGTTTTAGCACCTCCTGCGATATTTGTGCACTTTGCATCGGTGCGTTAAAAGACCGTAGGGGACTGGTAACTAGTTTCGGCTTCTTATCACAAGACAAGAAGCATTAAGAAAATATAAGGAATAAATTTATATTAGCTATGTTTTCTTTCACTTGTCGATTAGCAACATTTCGAGTTTGGCGAGACGTGAGGTGCCGGTCTCTTCCAACTGCTAGCCCTTATTTGCAAAAACAGTGCACACAGTAGATATGTATATACTAATTGATTAACAGTTATGAACGTTAAAGTAAATTGTATTTGTAGTTTTACTATGTTCAGTTTATGATTAGTAACCTTATCGTTTTTGCTGCCTTCACGTAGTTCTTTAATTTTCTCCTAGCCAACAAAAATAGTTGTCACATTTAAAAAAACTTTGAACTTTGATAGAAAAACCGATGAAGAAAGTGTTGTATTGCATTTTATTAAGCATGATAGATTAATATATACTTTCCGTATTTTAATGATTTGACGTGGATAGCTGTGTTGTGTTTAATCAGTTATCTCTGAAACAATTCCGTCGAAGCAAAATTAAATGCAATACGTCTCTTGGGCATCACAAATATTAGACAGGTAATTCTGTGGCATGATAAAACCCGCAAATTAACCACAACGTCCGATTGTTGATTACAATCATAATAAAATGAAATTGTTAAAATATTGGTGGCGTGAGGACAGGAAGACAAACAACCATTTTTCCGCTTTCAGTTCAGAAAGCTTAATTCCGGCGTGATCATTTCTTTGCTTTTTTTATTCTTAGCTTGTTACTGAAGTCAAACATAATGTTAAAAACATGAAAATAACTGGAGCTCAACTTCCAATAAACTTGAGAAAGTCTTCCGCAAACAAAGATGTTTATACAAGCATATTTACAGATTCGTAGCCGTCTCTAACCTTCGACCCTCCCTCAATCCTCCACGCCCACCCCTCTCCCTCATCTCCTTCCCTCTTCCTATCAGCATTATGATAAAAATAATTTTCGACCAATAATTACTTTCTAGTTATTCCCAAAACACACAATGTATTCATGATCAAAAAAAAATTACCAGAATATCAAGCAGTTCTAACAATGGCTTAATTACGTTTTTAGAACTAGCTAGAACAAAACCACTCAAAACCAAAAACAGGAAGTTTCGGTGTGGCACGAGACCTACACAGAATTTATACAGCACAATTTATCTCTGTTTTAATGAAAACCCTTACAAAAAGTTATCCTTAATGAAAAGATTTTCATCATTGTAGTGCAATATAACAGACGTTTTTCCCTAAAAAAATGATCTTTTTACCGCAACTGTGCAACTCTAGTTCCCAAGGTGTTTCTGTAATTGGGATAGAAAGATCATGGAACGAGATTATGGTTGCCTGAAGAAGTGATCGAACCATGGACAAAATGCGAACTTTGACTTATTATTTATTTTATTTCAGCAATCTTGTCTTTTTCATGGTTCCTGAATAGTTTGCTGAATAGTTTGTTTGAAAATATTGAATCGTGTGTTATCTTTTTCATGGTTCCTGAGTAGTTTGTTTGAAAATATTGAATCGCCGGCCGGTGTGTTACTACATTGATAATTTTAACAATTAATTGATTATTACTACTTTTATCCAATAACCTCTCCTGACTCGTTAGTGACGCGTGGTCGCATATGTATCAAGGTTGATACTGGGCAGATATATGAAACTTTGTTTTGTTGCCACATATATTGTTTCACACAAAGTAAATGACTGATGTACTTAAGAATTAAAGTATGTTTCCGTTGTGGGAAAAAACGGGAACTTCGTCATGACGGACATTTCAATTTCTACATTCGTCTGCCCAACTATGACTTAATTCTTCATTCACTTTCCTATCATATCTGCACAAATAATTTTATCATTGCCTCGCGGAGACGAGATATAAGTCGGTCCTAGACTAAATAACGCAAAATATGTAGCAACAGAAATGCATCTTAGCCAATCAGAAGCGTCACAAACAATTCGAAATTAGACTGCAGTCGAATGCCAGTCTCTTGGCGTCCTAAAGTACAAAATTCCCAAAATCCAGGCGCAGATCTTGAGCCACTCTTTGAATCATAGTTTCCAAAATTTCGACGTGATAGACTGACTGAAAACACAATAATAGATAAAGCCACTCCTCCAAGACCCTTTGGTTTTGTTTTATTTTGAAAATTTATAAAAACTGTTTTTGAAACTTTTGTTTTTCCTGGTTTTCAGTGACTATATATAAATTTTAGTAAGGTCTATTTTCCTAGTCGAATAAGTTTGTTTGCGGAAACAACCATGCACTTACTATTACACACAAAAATATTGTCAGCCGACCCGAGGTCAAAGTAAAATAAAGAATTAATGCCAATTTTACATTCGACATACTTTTGCTACTTTCTAAAGCTAAAGCCGCTCCTTCAACAGAAGGATTTAGAAGCTTATTAGTAATCACTTTCACTAAGTTTATTTGCGATCTTGACCTTTTTGGACATGCTTCGGCATTTTCAATGTCATCTTCAGAAATGATTTATTATGCAGACTGCAAAGACGTATAAACACAATAGAAGCAACTTTAATTATACAGTAATGTGCGAAATATATTAATATTATTAAACGTATTTCGCCCACATTATTGTATAATTAATTTCACACCTATTGTATTATTTTGCCTTTGGACGGCTGCATCAGAAATCATTACTGCAGATGACAGTTTATAAACTACCAAAACATGTCTAAAAAGACTCAAATCAGTCGTCTTATTTTTTAAAATTATTGTTAGACCTTTTGGTAAAGAATACCAGCTTTAAGGGGAGAATAAGAAGGCAAAACATAGCACACGAAAATCAAAACCAACGACAGAACACAAAACTCTCCATCAGTACCGTTAATTTCTTACACCATTCTTGCAGATATGGCAGTTCTGACAACCTCTATAAGCAGCTCTCGCCATAATGTAATCTACCATCCTAGCTACAATCATTACGGCGTATAGTTTGACCATAAAGACTTGGAACATTTGAAATAATAATAAAAGGCAAACATTGCTATTAATTCAGCTCGAGTTTTCAGTCCTCCATGGTCAAAGAACATATTTTTTTTATCCTTGGTAAGAATGTCAGTTCATGTTTTTGGTTTTTGCGTTCTATATTTTCTAGTGCCTTTAAGTTTTACTTCCTCCCTAAAGAATAATTAAGGCCTCATCCAGGCTATGCTGGATAAATTTGAAAACACCACTTTAAGTGAGAAAACGGATAAAATGTTCTGCGTCCTCACTATAAGGTTTTTAGGGGGCAAAATCGCTTTCATCTCGCTTTGAGCTTGTGCAAACCAGCACATAACATTGAAGCTGCGATTTTTCTCTCTTTCGCCGACTGCATCCACGAGCTGCTTAATATTCGGCGTTATAAAATTTCTTCAAAGTTTTAAAAGATGTCAGGACGTATACAACAGAAACAAGTAATGTAATAGCTAAGACTGATTGCTTTTCTTGGTCCGATGACGAAGTGGATTTGTTGTTATAAGTACTATAACTGATTACAGAACATAGAAAAAAATGAAGAACATTGATTGAGTCTTGTCAAAGCAAATACCAGGATATACACGACAAGTTTATTGAGCTTTATCCGACCCCAGGAGAAACAAAAGCACTCGGGAAGATAAATCACATGACAAAATGGCATCAGAGTATTCGAAAAGTTCCGGATACAAAAAGTTTTCCGTCCACACTAATACAAAAAAGCTTCGTTTTCAAATTGTTCCATTATGGAGAGCGTTTTCAAAAAGTTTGGTGTTCACGGATCTTTTTATGCGGATACAAGCGTTGTACTGTAGTGTGGACGGAAGGCCTAACCGTAGCAATAAAGTTGCGTTCTCAAATTTATCCGGCATAGTGTGGACGAGGCCTAAGTTGTTAATATTCGACTTGGTGATGGAACAGAAGCGCTTGAGATGAGTGGGCTGTTTGTGATAGAACCCACAAACCCAAATCTTTTGAGCGTACCTAGCTTGCACACGCAACAACGCTTTAATACTGGATTTTCAATCCCTGTGAAACTCTAATTTTTTCAGGCCTCATTTTCGCACTCACTTAAATTGCGTTTATTACGGCGAGGATTGTATCATAAAGTCATTTCTGGGCGAGTTTCTGGTGACGTCATTGCTTACATTTTGCTTCATATAGCATACAACTTAGGTCGGAGAAAGAACAAAGAAAACAAGATCTGACTTTAAAACTTGAGAATGCTTATCAAGTGAATTGAGTTACCGAACTTTCGGTTCTATGTGTGTAGTTTTAAAGAAGAAATCGCTACTCAAAAAAACGCAACACAGCTGAAGGCAAGAACGATAATGAGCCATATATACATTCTTTGTAAAATTTCCAATTTTTAAAATTAGATCACGGAAAGAATACTCAGCTTATCAATCTCATATTTTCAGAGAAAGTTTGTTTTGCAGAACGTTAACCATTTCATTATTCAGAAGATTTGTTTTTGTGGCTGAATTAGAAAGAAGACTGCGTATACTAATGAGGCAAAAATGTAAACAGAAACTCGCCTTAATAATTATTGTTCAACTTTAAGTGGTATTGATGGACCCAATAAAAAATGGCCTGCTGCCATCAGATATGGCTTCATAGCTCAGTTGGTAGAGCACTGCACCTGTATCCCAGAGCATTTTCTTAAAATACGTTCATAACCGCCGAGATTCAATCATAACGTCATTGTTTATAACGGCTGTACCAAATCCGCCACAATAATTGTACGAATCCTGTAAACACAAAACTTTCGATGATTCTTATCAACCCCTCACCTAATCTTTCCTTTCAGGAAATCAGTTAGCAACCAGAAATCAAGTTGGGGTCTACTATCACAATTCGACCCCGTCGGTCTTGGTCTGAATATTATTACATTGTTATCATTTTTCAACATATTCTTTTTATTTTCATAATCTTGCTCGGGTGTCTAATTTTTAAACAGCAGCTAGGTTGCTGTTGTACATATTTGTTCTAAAAAATCATACGTTTTTATACCACCACCGGCTTCATCACAAGCATGAGTTTGACTTGGTTATTGTTACCGGCAAAGAGCAAGAATGCCAAGTAACTCTTGCCATAAAGTTTTACACAGCCTCTCCTTGATCAGTAAAAGGCATCTACCGTAGTGTCATGTATTGACTGATGTCCTGTTCAACTGTACAGAGCCTTGCACAAAGAAGTCTCGTGGAACCGGCAATCTCGGATGACAGATTGTTATGTTTTTATAAACAAAGCGATTTATACCTTACTCGTATTAATATTAGAATTCGTGTGGTACTAGAATTTGCGCACGTATTGATGCGCAAATATTAGTACTGCGCGAAATGACAATCTACGCGAAAAGCTTATTGGTGTAACATGAGACACTCATTGTTAGGAATACAAATCATTCGGGTTTTTTTGCATGCACATATGGTGTAAGATTTAAAAACAAAATCATTGAAGTAGAAATATCGCGCAGTAACTTCTCCGGTTTGTTTGGGTGGTCGACGGTAGTGATATAACTAAAGTGAATTTCCAATAGACGCCGATACAACTCAGATAATTTTGTTTTATTGTACAATATTTTGGCTGGCCAAACCAACTTAAATGTAATCATGGTAAATTCGTTAATTGCTTTTATTAATCCGACCGAAAATAACGAGTAAGAAATATTTTTGCGCGAATTGAAACTCCGCGAAAAAGTCCTCAACAAGGTACGCGAAATTAAACCGCGCGAATTTAAAAGTGAGCGAAAATGAGTACCACGCGAATTATGATACAGGTAAGGTAAGTTGGAAGGCATTTAGGAGTTCAATATCAGTGACTACGTATATATCTCCTCAAGTGTTTGACACAACAAAAATATCTGTGATCATGCAGTTATATTGTTTTGCTACGCACTTCTGATGCCGAGTGTAAAGCTACTGATCAGTAAGATTTTACGGTTACAACTTTTCATTGCCGAAATTGCTTTATATAAGCCCCTAAATATCAGTTCAATGTTGCTTTTTGCTTTTTGCTTTGTTGAATTTTACGGTTACAACTTTTCATTGCCAATATTACTTTATATAAGTCCCTAAATATCAGTGGAGAAAGGTATTAACACATTGAGTTTTGCTTCCGAGAAATCATAAAGGTTGCATGGTCTAAAAGCCATTATACGTACCTTACTCAGACTAATGAGCATGAGAAACTAACTAAAAGATTGCGCGCGGCGCGTGATAACTTTTCATATTAGAATGATGAACTTGGAGACAAATGCTATTTCCACATGTCACTTAATTGCAAGGTCGTAACGAGGGATAGGGGATCAGGGATCACAGGACTGGGATCAGGGATCGTAGCACTGCCATGGAATCGGGGATCAAAATTTCGAAAAATCTTGGGATCGGAAATCAAAATTTTGAAAAATCTTGGGATCAGAGATCAAGAAACTGGCCGAAAATACGGGATCAAGGTTATCATAATATCCTTCGTTACGACCCTGTTATTGGGTTCTTGACAAAAGATTCTCAAGTTATAATTTAAAAACGTTAAACCATATTGAAAGATCTAAATTACTTAAGCTAAAACTAACCATTTTGCACCTTTCCACCTCAAAATGAGGGTGTCGTCTCTTGTGAAACATTGTTTTAATATTTTCTCTACGTGTCACTCAAAAGCTGTTTCTAGGGTCTTCTTTTCCTTGTCCGACAGATTGTTTCATACTACAGCACTTCTGTATTGGAATTTGTATTTAAGGGCCTCAATATTTGGTCGTGCTATGAACAGATTATAACTACAGATTAGAATTATTGGTATCAATAAATTTCTCGGGTATGCATTCAAGTACTTGTTTGTTTACTATCTTCAGTGAACATTAAGGCGGTCTTTATTTGTTTTTTTCGTCTGTCGGCAAGATTCGTCCAGTTTAGGTCGTGGAGAATCTGAACCGCCGATCTATCCCAATTAACTGGAATGTCTTAATTATATATGAATTTATAGTTATTTGGCACGTACACGTTTAAATGAGTTTTGTACTCATCCGTGTTATATGGATAAATAAAATACCATACCATAGCATAGCATAGCATAGCATAGCATACCATATCAATGGATTAGTCGATTTATGCTCCGGAGAGAAAGAGAGAGAGGAGATGGGGAGAAGGGGGGGACAAAGTTGGATCCATATACGCTTTCCTGTGGCAGCCTGGGATTAAAGTGCCATATATATATATAAAATAATATGAAATCAAAATTTGAACGAAATTGTGTTTATTAACTAGAAAGGTCTTTTTTTAAAAAGATTTTTTAAAATCCTGATGGATGGCTCTGAATGTTTTTGAACATTCTATGTATTGTCGAGATATTCAATTTTCAGTATATAATGACGTTATCAGTGTGCTCCCTCATTTTGTAAATTTGATCTTTTTTTTCTTTTTTCACTTTGGAAAATCGGATTCCTCATTAAACTTGGTGAGTTTATCAAACAAATGAGATGGCGATACTGGTTTTACTTAACTTGCAAACCAAGTACACCTCATGACGTTAAAAGTCCTTCACTTTTACTTTCAAACCGGTAGAGCATTAAATCACAGATTGCAGAAAAAAGAAACTGAAATCATTACAAAATGGGCGCGTGATTTCTTATCTATATAGCGAATAATGCCACTTAATCAGCACTTGACAGCAGTCTCAGATATTGATGATTCGCATTGCATGTTTGCGCACTAAAACAAGCACTTTAGGGCATGGAAAGAAAACATAGCTTCTTTTTGGCAAAACTAGTACTGAACCAATTCATCTTCGGTTTTTTGTCTCGACGATGCTATCATTACATGCAAAGGAGGTTTTATTGACATTGTTCAACTTTCATTTTATTAAAATGACTTCCGTTATATCTATAAACTTGAACTTCAACTTAACGCACTGATGGTTATTATTTTTGTGATTTTTGATGATGAGACTTCAATCTTGTCTGTAACAATGGAGGGGTAGCCAGTCGCCTTGACGCTGTAGAAGCATAACAATTACTAAAGTATGTCATTAAAACGGAAACAAAAGTCACGAAACATATAAGAAATATACAATTCTAATTTTCCAAAAGATGGTTCAAGAAGAAGATATATGAAACATTTAAGAAACAGAACAACATATTTGATTTTTGAAGACATGTTTCGATCGATCTTCGATCATCTTCAGTTGCGATAAAAGATACAATAATTTGCTATTTATTTAGGGCGCGTTCACATGGCAGTCTTTGAACCATGGTTAATTATGTTTACGTCTGTCAGCAACACCAACGGTCCGATAAACCCAACTCGCGAGCAGGGTTTAGATCTAAGCTCTGCTCGCGGGTTTATCGGAAAGTTGGTGTTGCCGACAGACGAAAACGTAATTAAAAGACTGTCGTGTGAACGCGCGCTTCTACGTTAGAAGTATCTACTATAATAGACTGTCAATCAAACAAGTGTAATGCAGGAATCAATGTTAATACCCACCTCCCCCACTTGGGGATGAGGTGGAGGTTTGATAAATCCTGTTGTCTAAGCTTAACAAAGTCCCCACCCTTGGCGACACTTTCCAGCTCCCAAAATTGTTTACTGCCCCACTCCCAGGGCCTGATTTATCTGTACAAAAACATGTGAGAAAATATTGGCTTTTAATTTTTTTTAAAAACTTAGAAAAACAAGAGGCTCTAGAAACCTACACTGGGTTGCCTGTTTTCTAAGTTGAACGGTTTACAGCATAAAACTGGGATTGTTTTGCATAACAAACGTTTTCTAAAGCGCGCGTGCGAACTTTCGCATCGAGTCAAAGCACGTCATGCACTTACAACTTTGAGATAGAAAATATTTTCAGCTAGACCGCGGTAATATTAAACTACTTATTTAGTATTAACCCAAATGACTCTCGGAAAAAAGCGACAGTTTTATTAGATCTAGATTGTACTATGCTTTAAATTTTTGCTTCTATCTTGAAGAGTTAAATATTTTAATATTAAAACTCAGTTTCAGAACATTTCGCCAACATTCATTGTAAAACCGCTTGTAATTCTTTAGATTTTCCGGCTTTTCCTATAAACATGTACTGGGTTATTCTGAAATATGGTATTTTGTTTTTCTATAAAAAAAAATACACACTTGTAAAGCTAATCTAGACTCGACATTTGATATTTCTCAGTCGTCGGAGTACGCGACAATGATGTGTGGTATTCAAGTTCAACCAAAGTTATTTTTTAAAAAAAAGTTGTCAAACATTTATTTCATAAAGAACTTCGTAAGCGTAACTTAGAAAATATATCTGCCTTATGATAGCAAAACCAACAAAGAAGCATGTATAAAAAAGACAAAGCAATTAAATTCAGCTCATATGAAGACAGATTAAGACGGAAATATAAACTGAATTACCTTTATTTTGAGAAAAGCTGTCGACATTTCCGGGAATCGTTCACGTTGTAACATTGCAAAACCACGCTAATTAGATCTCAATTCTCGGAGGCCATTTCAATAACACTTGAGTTTATTAGAAGTTAGATTATACGGTTTGCTTTCGAGCCGTTTACTTGCTAAGTGTTGAGCAACCATCCCAAATTAAAGCCATCTACTCGTCCTTACACAGCATGCTTTTGTATTTATAAGCTGTTCAAACGTTCCGCGAAAAATTTAGATTATAATCCACGTATCTGCAAACTCCAATATAAATAGATTTTGGCCGTAGGTCGAGACATATTTCTTTCTGTTAAGAACAGAACTCTGACATACGACAACAAGCTATGGCCGTCGCTCAAAACGTTTTTGAGCCCGCTGACTACTACAGTTGGTAGGGTTTACCGTATTTGGTAGGGTTTACCGTATTTTGGTAGGTTGCGCAAGAATTGCATTTTCTCGCGGAGAAAAAAAAGGAAAAGAAAAAACACAGAAGGTATTTTAAAACTGGTTTGCCACAGGCTAACTAGATATACAACAATACACTGTATTTAATCTGCACCCAGATTTTAATTGCAATCAGTTTCTAAAACCAACCAGGTACAAAAATTACATGTACTCAATCTGCACCCAGATTCTATATGCCATCAGTTTATAAACTTAACAAAACCAGTTACAGCATACTCTGTGCTCAATCTGCACCCAGAATGTAATTGCAAACAGTTTGTAATCTTAACGAAACCAGGTATAACAATACTCTGTACTCGATTTGAACCTAAATTATCGATGAAGAAATAATTTTTCAGAGCCTTAGTAACTACACGTTACAATCACAGAAATAATAAGATGCTTTGGAAAGCAAGCAACTTTTAGAATAACAACACCTTGGCACACAGAGCATAGAACAAGGCCTAGATTCCCAAACATCTTAGCAGTCAGAATAAACTGAAGCCACCTTGGATCAAATCCCAGAGTCTAGAGTAGTGAAGCAATTATATGTGGAAAGATTTCGACAAAATTTCTGAACTCTGCTTAGTGTCCATACTAAGCCAGTCTTATAAGGAAAAGAGCAAAAACTAAAATAATTTGTTAATAAACCGGAAAACCTCTTTTTTCGATATATCGTATGTGGATATTTGGAATCACTATTGTCCATTAAAACATCTAAGAATGGTAGTTTGCTATCTACCTCTTTCTTCATTGTGAACTTGATGTTAAATAATCAAAAAATATATGTGCGTCCGTTTCGTGGCCAAAAAAACAAAATGTGTTGCCGACATATCTCCTATAAAATAAAACTTTAGAACCCTGGTACTGTTCAAGCCAGTTCTTTTGTTGTCCTACGAACAAGTTGGCTGAGACGAGTGCAAGTGGGGATTCCATGGCCACACTGTCAACTTGATCATGGAACGGACCTTTAAACAAAAAATGCGTTTCGGCAGTTGCAAAAACAAATAACTTGTGCAAGTCATGTTTGGACATTTTTAGATTCGTGTTGCCTCTAAGACGTAACTGACTGCCAGGTCGCGGTCTATAGTGCGCTCGATGGAGACACTAACTTCTTTGACATCACCACCGTAGTCCTGCAAGGAGACACTTTGGCCGCTTTTCTATTTATCGTCTGCCTGGACTATGTACCAAGAAAAACCCTCGACGAAAATCAGGAACTTGACTTCACCCTCACTGAACGAAGTAGCAGGCGGCATCCAGCCCAGAAGATTACAGACGTGGACTATGCCGACGATATTGCAATACTCTCAGACCATCTAGGAGATGCAACATCTCCCCTTCATAGCATTGAAAAGCTAGCTAAAGAAATCGGGCTCTACGTAAATGCTGAGAACACAGAGTTTATGTGCCTAAATCAAGAAGCATCGGCAGGTATGAGCAGTCTGGGCGGCGAAAAGATTAAACAGGTGGACGACTTCAAGTACCTTGGAAGCTACATCGCCTCAACTGAACATGACGTAGACATCAGACTAGGAAAAGCATGGGGTGCGCTAAATGGCATGGACAAAATCTGGAAATCAAACCCCCCAGATGAACTCAAGAGGAGTTTCTTCAGAACGACGGTGGAATCTGTCCTCACGTATGGTTCTATCACCTGGACCTTAACATCAAAATTAGAAACGAGGATAGATGGGGTATAGTAATACACCCTCATGCTCCGTGCTGCACTAAACAGATCTTGGGGTGACCACCTGACAAACCAGGAACTATACGGATGCATCCGACCAATCAGCCACTCGATTAAACAGCAGAGATTACGTTTTTGCTGGTCACTGCTGGAGAAACAGTGAAGAGCTAGCCAGCGACTTACTCCTCTGGACGCCCACCCACGGACGAAGATCTCAGGGCCGCCCCAGAAAAACTTATCCAGAACAAATGGCTGATGATGTTGGCTGCCGGACCGAAGAGCTCCCCGCTCTAATGAGCGACAAAGTAGAATGAACGGAGGTGTCGAGTGTCTAGCCAAGCTAGCTTGACCCAGTAGTAGTAGTCGTAGTAGTAGTAGTAGTAGTAGTAGTAGTAGTAGTAGTAGTAGTAGTAGTAGTAGTAATAATAATAATAATAAACAACTTTATTTAAAGAGGATGGCACATAATAGTACATAGTACTAATAGACTAGTGGTCCTCTGACAATAGAATATAACTAAAACTATTAAAAGCCAATTATATATGCATAAAAAATACTAAAATACTAAAATACTAAAAACTGTTTCTATATAAAAACGAATTTAAGGATTAAAATGTGATAAAGCTAATTGTTCATTAAAATATTTTCGGCGCATTGCATTCTTAAAACATTTTAGATTTGCTTCTTTCTTTATATTTACAGGTAAGCTGTTCCAGTCCTGTATAGCAGTTACAGTAAAGGTTTTTCCAGCTTCAGTTTTCCTTTTATATCTTGGAGTTAAAAAATTTAGACTACAGAATCTTGTAATTCGACTATTTACAGAATTGTTTAGTTTCAGTTGTTCAATCAAATATTGGGGTACCTCAAGTTGAATTCGTTTAAATAAAAGTGCACACTTCATTATTTTGCTATCTACATAAAAAGGCAACCATTTAAGTCTGTTTTAAGTACTGATATGTTTTTACGGCTTTATCACATGGATATCTACCCTAAATGTGCAATAAATCATATATATCACATATCATATATAAAGTATTGAGGCTAGAAAGGAAGAAATGTAAAAATTACTTACTTGATGGCAGTTATAAAACTGGCAATGTTGATATCTATTCGGCTTTTTGAAGGTAATATCACTCCCGATGGGCACCCGTCACACACCCAGGCAAAGGAGTTTTGGTCATCAGTTTCGTCGGGATCGTAATACGCGGATGCTAACGTCAGCGGCCTTGTGTTACTGACCAGTCGGTCGCCGCCATTGATTGCTATCTGTAAAGGGCTTCTCTCCACCCGAACCGTTGTTGTTCCTTTGATGCTAAAATTTCCATTTGAAGTGACTTCTAAAGTAAAAACATATGTCTTCCCGGCAGATAATTGTCTAGCAGGAATAAAAAGTTTACTACTGTTTAGTGTTCTACCGTCGAGTAGGCTTTTGTCCTGGTCGATGTCCCAATGGTACGTTGTTGTCACGTCTTGTAACGCTTGACATGGCGAAAGCGTAACGCTACCAAATAAGGTCAAATCCTGCGATAGTAAGAGAGTTCGTTTCTTTCTTCCTAGATTTAAGACGGGAATGTCGCTGGACTTTCTCTCAACTTGAAAATTTTTCGCGCTTGAATGGTTAAGAAAGTTAGTGACTTCAACAGAAAAATTGTATGTGAAACCTGAGACAATTTCATTCTGTGTTAATATTACGAGCCTTGAAGATTTCCCAAGGGATGATAAACGATGTCTCAAATTTTCAATATCAGATGTGACTTCTGCTGTGGTGACAGCACTTGAATCTTTTGACAGTGTTACATTCCAGTTGAACTTTAGATTTTTTCCTGTGGCAAATACTTTGATGAAGGACTCGGAACATGAGCCAACAGTAATTGGCCCCTCAAGAGAAAACTGCGGAACAACAGTGTCAGCGGGTGGCAATACAATAATACTGCCTGTCACAGGAGACCCAGAATAAAATGCCCATATCTTCCCTTCTCTCAACACCAAAATGTCTTGAGGTCGGAGTGAAAATGAGAGGCCGAGGCGAACGGTGAGAACTTTTAGCTGTGGCGACTGAAAGAAGCAAGTTGGATTGATTCCAAATTTACTGACGGTTTCTGGTGTGAAAATAGAGCAATCATCGTTTGTCTGGTCGGTTCGTTTTGCACTGCCGTTGAAATTCACAAATATTGTTTCCAAAGAGTCGTCAAACCACGCTGAGCTGACACTAATACTTGCTGGAAAGACAAAAAGAGGCCCATTTGTTAGTGACACACGCATCTCATTAAAGTCGGTCTGAAGTTGATCGGTGCTCTATTCAGTTCTCCCTGGCAACTGGCTGTCCCATTTCGCCTCTTTTTTTCACCCATTGTTTCTTATTTTATCTTATATTGGTATTTATATCTTGCCCTTTTAATTAACTCTCTTTGATGCACAGTATCCTGATGAAACACGCATTAAAGGAACCCCAGCTGTTACGAATATTTCAGGTCAGAAAATACCTTGACTGTCCCTGAATCTCCTTCGGTAAAAAAACGCCCTGGATCTGGAACAGACGGGCTCGAATCCATATTTAAAGAATAGAAGGAGATTCAGGGACAGTCAAGGTATTTTCTGACCTGAAATATTCATAATAGCTGGGGTTTCCTTTAACTTAGACGTTAGAAAAGAATAAAGTTTTATGGTCCCTCAACATTAGCAGTTTCGGGACCACAAAACATCCAATCTCTTTTCCTGTCAAACCCTGTAATTACTTGTAAAGCGCTTAGAGCTGTATGGATAAGCGCTATATAAATGCTAATTATTATTATTATTATTATTCCTCCGATTCCAGTGAATAAGTATTAACTGCATTTTCCCCAGCTCCTATTTTCAAATTATAATTTATGCAACAAATAGTAACATTTGATTGTTCATTTTAAATTGACTGATTGACTAACTGACTGATTAAATGACTGGATAATCAATTGATGGGTTAATTGGTTGATTGATTGACTGATTAAAAGATTGATTGATTGATTAACTAAGAAATTGATTGATTGATTGATGATTGGTTGATTAATTGGCTGGTCGGATGGCATTTGCCAAGTTTGTTCATTTTGCTAAGTTTGTTCAATTTAAGAAAAAGGACAACATTTTTTAAACAAGACATGTTTCGATCATTCTCTGATCATCTTCAGTTGTAACTGGAATAATTAACATAAGTTGGTTATAAAATTGGGCTAATAGAATAAATTAAAGTAAGTACAATGTATAATATTTAAAATTCCATTAAGCGTATGGAGAAAAACAAAAGAAAAAATTATAATTGGTTACACAAAAAGACTTAAAATGACATGGAAAACTTGCTTGTTGAGAGATGGTTGTTGCCATTGTATATGTAGCGCTTCTTTGATTTGTTCAATTTAATCTGTCAATACACATATTTTTATATGAACACCTAAGTTTAACAGTTGTCACTGTCTCATAATTTATCAAAATGAGATTCCATCATTCAGTAGTAGGAAATTAAATGATAATTGAATTGCTTCCTGGGCAGTTTTCTTAAAACAAGGTGGCGACCTTTCGGCCAAAACCATCAGCCTTCTTCAAGTCTAGTGTTTTCCGTCACACAGCACGTTGTAGGACAGACGGCGAGGAACGCCTTGAGGGCCTGACTCCAAATATGAGACACATCGAACCTTAGCCCGCCTCCTCTGCTCAGAGACGGTTTCTCCACCCTAGATAGCTTTCTAACCCCTTGTTTGAACCAGTGATTTTCTTGGCTCAAAATAGTAATATCCTTTATGTTGTAAGAAAGGCCAGACTTCGCCAGATGGTTAAAAACCGCTGAATCTTAGGCTTCTAAGCTAATGAAGAAAGACGATGGTTTCGTCGTATTTTTGCTCTGCTCTTCTCGATTTTGTGTCTAATTGAGAACTGAAAGTGCAACTTTAGCTTGTTTTTAAGTTTAAAAAGTTTTGTTTTAAAGTGCACTTGAACTAACTGTGTGGGTTCGTGCTGTCTTTGTTTTATATTTTTCATTAAATAAATATAAAAAAAGTACTGGTTTTATTGTTGTTTGTTTTGCAGTTGTTTGATCGTTTGTTTAGTTGGTTGGTCGGTTACAGACAGACTGACGGAATGACACCGCACTGACAGACAGACAGACAGACAGACTGGCTGACAGACAGACAGACAAACAGACGAAATGATAGACAGCTAGATTGATTGACTGATTTAGTGAGTGAATGAGTTAGTGTGACTTACCATACGATACGCAATGCGCGTCTGTCCAAGACGTACGACTCAAACACATTTGATCAGTTGGACAGTATTTCTCGTCTTCTAAGCAGGGGCACTGACAGTAGATGTCGATATCCCCGAACTCGACACATTTGTTCTCAATCGAGCACATGAACCGGAAATATGAGTCGAAGTTTAATTATTCGCACGAAACTTTCAGTAACTGTAGTCTGGTAAATATCGAATGACGTAATCTTGCATAATTTATTGGATAGAAGTTATGCAAATTGAGTTTTGTATTTCAAAATCTATTTTTTTGTCATAAAAAAGCCTTGAAAAATAAGTTTCTTTCGTTTTATTAGAGCTAATTTTGCATTATAAGACTCCTAAATAGTGTAATTAAGGGAGATTATAGTCACATTTGAGGCAGTTGGTAGAGAGAAGTCAAGGAGGATTTGAAAAGGAAAAAGTTTGAGGACGGATGCCAAACCGAAGGGAAGAAGGTCGCACACGTTCCGCAGAGCCTTGGTTTCAACGCGGGACCTTGTGGTTTGATAACCATGCCGCCATTATATAAGGGGTGGCATGAGAGAACATAGAAACGAAACAAACCTTTTGTGGTTTGTCAAAAACTATTTATATGTAAACACTTCCTAAGATTACCACAGTTAATATTGATAACTGTTTGACGTCTGACAGCGGTATTCAAAGATAAAATGTCAACTCGAAGGCTTTGGGTCAAACTCAAGCCGATAAACTTCTTTGTTGGCACCGCGTACTCCGCTGTTAAGTTTAATCAGTTAAAGAAAATCACAAACAAATTTCACCGTCATAAGGAGTACCTTTAAAAACAACAGCAAAATGCTTTTCCCGCATGTGATGAATCGAAAATCAATTTTACTCAATAAATAATTTATTAAACAAATTATTAAGATTAGATCTGTTTTGTCTCAGAAAACACACAAAACATATATGATAGTTTAACTTTGTCGCGATCGTATGACTCTAATCTCACTAAATTGTGTGGCACATACATAAATGCTGTTTTCATACAGTCACATTCCTTGATAACATCAAACCAATATTTTTTGTACCCACGGAAGGAATAATATGAAATTAGTCTTTCATTTGTTAAACTAAAAAGTACTCGAAGAACAAATTAAGAATACCCTATTATTAGTGATAAGTTGGGTTAGAGCGTTGAATGTTATTAAAACTGGAAGAAAATAGAATTAATTTGGCAACTAAATGATTAATATTGTCTATTTAGTATCACCACGGCCATCTAATGTTTTAGCGAGGAAAGATAAAAGTATAAAGTTAAAAAGCTACAACAAAGCAGATCTCGAAACGTTTGTCGCTAACACATGCACGCCATTTTACTAAAGAAGTTTCTTTTTCTGTCAAGCCACAAAAAAGAGCAAATAATGGAGAAGATTTAGCGAATAATAAGTATACTTTTATCATTATGATTCTGCCAATAATTGTTTTTTTCTGCATGCCTACTTCTTAATGAGTGTTATCCATTTCTATATTTATGGCAAACACCTGCCACGGATACAAAAACAAAAGACAGATCTTTACCAACAGAGCCAGTGTGCAAGAAAAAGAAGAATCTTAGCTCAAAGATGAATGCTCCAGCAACTACTTTTCTAATTTCCATACAAGCACTAAATTGAAAAGCTTAAATATAGATATATAGTCGACTTAATTGAAATACAGAAGTTTCAGACGGTTTAAAAAATGGTTCTATTAATTACGATATTTTTAAAGTAGCAGAAATAGGGCAAACTACGGTCATTTTCAAAAATTGATGAAGTTAGTAATTTATCTTTTAGGTATTCTTTCTAATTTATAAAATATGCACGATTTCAGTGGGAAACTGCTATTCTGAATTTGAATATCGAGAATATCTCTTTGTTTTGGATTGCAGAATAAATTACATGTTTTACACAACGTACGGAATGTTGTCTCAGAGACAACGAAAGGTTGCGAGTAGAAATCAGTGTGAAGGAGAAATATTGTAATTAAGCTTACTTTAAAATGTCAAGTGGTTGACTTAAATAGCTTACCGAGTTTTCTTCACACTCTTCTGCATGTGTCAGAAGTAGTGCTGTATTGTATTCACAATATTTTGTTAATATACTTCAAATTTGTACTATTATTTTTTCCCAAAATGTCTAAAGCTACATAATCCACAATGAATACGAATGATTACACGAAAACTTTAATTCCTATTTTTTATTTGGAGAGTAGTGTTATTCTTCACAATTTAAATTTAAATAATTCTTTTTTAACTCCAAGAGTGAACTTGGGAGACAAAGATTAGTTTCTTGACTTACCAGCGGTACGAAGGAACGCAGTGAGAAAGAGAAGCGAGGGAACCATAGCCGTTACATCACGCGTTCTAACTTTGGAAAGTTTTCAAACATATTGGTCTCAATGCACTAACATCTTATGGTTTGAACAGAATCTGCCCTCTCTGACAAACTAACTCGTTGTCGCAACGTATCAAATATTAATAGCTACCGCAAAAGTCTCTATGCCGCTCATGCTGTGAAGTTTCTAAGCAACCGAATGCTTCGAAACCTGCGTGTTAATACGATGAATTTTGCTATTACTGAAAATCATTCTACAAAAATTATTCTTGTAGTAAACTTTCGTGTTATTCAATGCACTTTTTCAATAGTCAATTAACTCCTGCAGTTACAGTTTGCGTGATGTTTTTTGAGAAAAAGCTGTTAATAATAATAATCTTTCATTAGCCAACACGAAATGACAAATCTCCATAGATAATTATGTCCAATGTTGTCGGTAGGAACAAAGGACCTGCAGGTGGCGTTTTTGCAAAAGATAGAAATACGTACATCGACGTTAATCAAATGTTACCAAATGGTATCAACTTTTATACAAAATTTACAATGTTGAGTTATTTCTACAGCTAAGGAGCCAGTGGTGAAATTTTTAATCTGGAACAGTGATTTGCGACCTTCGGCCTAGTGTCTACTAGCGTGCACGCCGAGTCCTGCTTGGTCGACTTTACGTATTGCTGAGCGGACAAGATGAAGCCAATCCTGTGTTCTGATTGGCTACCCGAACCCCCTCAGGATTTTCAGTAGTAAAGTAAAATTCTTTCGCGAGACTTCGTCTCGGTCCATAATTACGCCAAAAAAAGAACTTAGCCAATATCCAGCCATCTTGACGCCCTCCCCCCCCTTGACCTCATACTTGTTCAATAACACATATTTCTGGAGGGCATATAATTTACTTGTGGCCCGAGTAGCATCATTTACGCCCGCTACGAGAGCACAAATAAACTGTACACCCGACAAAAGTTAGGCCATTATCATTATCATCACCTACACAGGGCCAAATTGTCCAAAATATGAAGCGTTTTATTGAACATTCCTTTTCGCGGGCCAAACTGTAAACGTGTGCGCTACAAATGTATTTACCGCGCAAATAAACAAAAGTAGATCGCTGGTATTCATGGTATCTACGCACAAAATTGCATCCGCAATGAGCATTAAATTCATTTGCTCTAATCAGTACTATTCTTTACTCCCTCAAGGTGATGTCACACGAGGCAAGTTTTCGTGGAACTTGTCTCGCAACCCACTCCAAAAGGGGTCACCACCTTATCGTGGTGGGGTGGTTTGTGTGTCTCAATGACCCCTAGAGCTATGTCGGCTGGAGTCTTGTACTCCTGGTAGGGCCACCCATGCCGAACAGGTCGAAGGGTAGAGACCAGACGAAGTGTGACCCCCTGGTCCTCCAGGTTGGGGGTTGAGCTACAGGCCAATCACCTGTTCTCGGAAAAAAACAACGGATTACAGAAACCGCAACTCACCAGATTCGAATCAATGATGGCGAAGCCGTGGCTGCTGACGGACAACCAGCCGGAAGCACCAGGACGTCACTGGGTAAAAGCCTACGGGAAGCTCAGCGACCGATGAGGTCAATGGCGACGCCAAAGTCAGTTACCCGGATTGGGTGCTGGAATGTACGCACGATGTATATAGCAGGTAAAGCCACACAGGTGGCGAGAGAGATGGATAGATACCAACTAGACGTGCTGGGGATCAGCGAGACAAGATGGACAGGGGCTGGACGGGTCACTCTCGCTAACGGCAGCACCTTGTTGTACGCTGGAGAGGAGGAAGGACACCAAAAAGGTGTGGCATTGATGATATCACAGGAGGCGCAGAGAAGCTTAATGGAATGGATGCCTGTAAGCAGCAGAGTGATCAGCGCAAGGTTCTATTCACGATTTAAGAAGATCACCATCATCCAAGCGTATGCGCCAACAAACGATGCCACACCAGAAGAGAAAGATGACTTTTATCACCAATTACAGACAACAACGGACAGGTGCAACAAAAATGACATTGTGATCGTCATGGGTGATATGAATGCAAAGGTGGGAGACGATAACAGCGAGATGGAGGAGGTTATAGGGAGACACGGGTTAGGGAGCAGGAACGATAATGGAGAGAGGCTGTGCGAGTACTGCTCCATTAACGGCCTTGTCATCACCGGAACATGCTTCCCCCATAAGGACATACACAAGGCCACGTGGGTCTCCCCTGACGGGCAAACAAGGAACCAGATAGACCACATCATGATAAGGAGAACATGGAGGACATCAGTCACTGACACTAGAGTACAGCGAGGAGCAGATGCAGCTAGTGACCACTACCTCGTAGTAACGAAACTACAGATGAAGCTCCACAAAGATCCAAATAGGAAGAAGATCAAAGCCAGGTTTGACACACAAAAGCTGGATAGTGCGATGTTTAAAGAGAGGTTCAACATCGAGTTAAGCAACAGGTTCGAAGCACTAGAGGTAGAAGAGGACGTGAATGACGACTGCAGCCAGATAGAGAAAGTGTACACAGAGACTGCAGACAAGGTGTTGGGAAGGGTGAAGAAAAGGAGCAAGCAATGGTTGAGGGATGACACATGGAGGGCAATAGAGGAAAGGAGGCAGATAGGAAATAAAATTGACAGTACCAGATCAGAGCGTGTCAAAGGAAGGCTGCGCGTAGAGTACAGGCTGAAGGACAGAGAAGTGAAGCGCAGGGCAAGAGAGGACAAGAGACACTGGACAGAAGAGATCGCTAAGGAAGCTGAGAGATCTGCTGAGAAAGGACGCACAAGAGAGCTGTACCAGGCGGCAAGAAGACTAACTAATAAGAAGATGAGACAAGCCGCTGCCGTAAAGGATAAGCATGGAGAAGTAATCAAGGACAAGGAGGTGAGACTTGAGAGATGGGCGGAGCACTTTGAAGAAGTGCTTGTGAGGAAGGCGCCTTCGAACCCTGTAACAGATGTGGAGACAGAGGCAGAGGAGATGAGGGAGATGGACACAGCAGAGATCAGGGAAGATGAAGTCAGACAAGCCCTAAGGAAGACGAAA
>JAOBYJ020351979.1:0-15251 GCA_025403565.2 Palythoa heliodiscus | reverse complement strand
GGGGGAGGGACTTAGTATTGACCATTACTGGAGGGCTTCTTTCGTTTCAAAGAATGAGAGCTTCTATTTCTGGGTTGGGGTAAGGGAACTTATTTTCGAAAATTTTACTGTAATTTGCTAACAAAAAATATTTTTTAAAATCTGTTATCACTCGGTGACGTAATTGCAAAAAGCTTCTGTGTTTATCAAGTTAGAAGAGAATAATGAAAGCGGATGATTGTTTTACATCACTGTCCACATGCACAGCTTCGAATGCAAGAATACCGCATCAGTTATTTTGCAGCGGTAGAAAGAATAGGCAAGTTAGTACAAATCCAAGCTGTTGTAATATAAAAAATATTGATCGAATCTTCTAAGGGTCTAGTCTAAAAAGAAATCTGATATAAAATCCATATATGTGATTTTAGCGAGGTAAGGGAGAAAATTACTGGTTTTCATGAGCGACGTAAACGACGGAAGCGCAAGCGGAAGCCACAAGAGTTTTATGTCACCGTGAAAACAGGATAAATAGACGTAAGCACAACGGCAACGGAGACGGAAGGAAGGTTTCCTTTTTCTTCTTTCTTCCGTTTCTGCTTTCGTCGCTTCCGTTTCTCGTGAAAACAAAACACAACGGAAACGCAGACGGAAGAAGAAGTGTTTCGTTCTTACGTTTGGTCTTTCGTCATTGTTATGTTTGCGTGCGGTTCGTTTTCACGGAGACACAACTGACATAAGAGTTCTTCAGCTTGCGCTTCCGTCGCTCGTGGAAACCAAGCTTTACGGCTAAGTACGGTGGCCAGATAACTCACTTCTTTAATAAACTGAAACGTTTTATCACTGAAATCACAGTCAGTACCATTTTTGAGATCGTCGCAAGAGATGGAGTCGGATGAAGCCTAAAACAGTGATGAAACTGATTTCACCTGATGCTTGTGCAAAGATACAAAGCGGTCAGTGAAGTTTAAAATCCTTGTATCTCAGCATTATTAAGGAAGGAAAATGTGCGGTAGTAGTAGCATAGACCTGTGCGCAGTGCTTAGCCTACAGAAAAACTAGTCGTTATTTATCGTTTCTGATTCATGAGCCCTTTTCAGGGAACTTGGGATAGGGTTCTGTGGAGATGGGGGCTAAATTTATCGTTTCTGATTCATGAGCCCTTTTCAGGGAACTTGGGACAGGGTTCTGTGAAGATGGGGGCTAAATTTATCGTTTCTGATTCGTGAGCCCTTTTCAGGGAACTTGGGACAGGGTTCTGTGGAGATGGGGGCTGAAATAAAAACGTTTGTAATTGGTTGCACGACAAGCTTAATTTTTTTCAGCAATTCATAATTAGGATACAGAAAATCTAAACAAAGTTTTGATTTTATCGCTTTTGCCCCCTTTTAATCAGAATGCATTGCGTTGGGACCAGAACACACCCGCGTGCCATTTAACTTAATCTTCTATTGCACACTCTAAGTCCATAAAGATGATCGAAAATGTGCATTAGTTAACATAGGGTATTATAAAACGTCGGTAAGGAGAAAAACTAAATTTAGCCATTTCAAACTATGCCCCTTGGTCAGCACAACTGAATGTGACACAGAAAGCCGGAATGACTGTGGGCCACGCTGCTGGGGAGCAAACAAATGCATGAAACATTAAAGAGATGTCAAAAGGGCGTTAAACTAAAACAACTGTTTGTTTCTATCATGATGGCGTGCTGTGTGTGTGTCACGATCAGTTCCATTAGTCGTGCGGACGCAAATTAAGCAAAAAACAAGAGACGTCGAGACGCGTCTTACACTTCGTTGTATTAATGCAAGGCCCTTTTGTGATGCATGCAGGTCCAAAATTATCATAATTATCATGTGATTATACTATTTTAGTCATTATCACTAAACCGGGGGCGACCCAGAGATTTTATACGTCTTAATCGAAGCAATTGGTGAAATTATACTTGCCATATGTCACTACTGCAAAAGCAAACTTTGCTGAACATTCAGCCAACAAGAAGCGTTAAACATATTACATTTAGCCAAGGAGGTGCGTTAAACGTATTCACCCAATGAGGTAGGTTAAACATTCGGCCATTGAGATACGTTAAACGTTGGGCCAATGATGTGCGTTACGCTTGTTACGTTCACCCACTGAGATGGGTTAAACATATTCACCTAATGAGATGGGTTAAACATTCACCTAATGAGATGTGTAAAACATGCAGCCAATGCGATGGGTAAAACATTCAGCCAATGAGATGGGTTGAACATTCAGCCAATGAGATGGGTTAAATATTCAGCCAATGAGATGGGTTAAACATTCACCCAATGAGATGGATTAGACATTTACCCAATAAGATGGATTAAACATTCACCCAATGAGATGGATTAAACATTCAGCAAATGAGGTGCGCTAAGCTTGTTGCATTCATCACTGGCATCACTAGATGACCCTTTGTTATAATTCGTTAAATTCAACCAATCACATTCCACTGTTTCATCATCAGGCGGGAAAAGACAGTTTGACTATAAATGTAGTTCATTGCTGCTTTCTGTAAATTGATTCAGTGAAACAGCAAAACAATTTAAAACCTTTAAAGAGCAAAATTAATTCCAGATACCATTTTGTATGTGCTCACATTTCTTATTTGCATTTATTTAGAACCAACATACGTTTTATAAAGAAGATTCCAACTTATATAGTACGCTAAATCCTTTAACGAGCCTAGTGGCTTCATTCCAACAGTGTTTCAGGGGCGTAGCCACCGGTCCGGTTTTGGCCGAACCACTTTCCGGAGCATCAAAATATTTTTCAAAGCTTTGGCTTTTCAGCAAATATTATAGCCAATAGAGGCAACATTATTAGCTTTGAGGTCATAACGGTTATAAGACCTTATGATTAACGGATATTTCTTGGGGCTAGAGTAAGAAAGTGATATTAGTTTTACGGCTATTAACAAACCTTGCACTGCTTTATATGATATGTACTTAAGACGATGACATCACATTGCAGGAAATGGCATTTCAGAGACTTAGAAATTCAAACATTTTCCGGGGAAGCATGCCGGACCCCCCTGGAATTTATTGTACCTTTGGCACTCGCATCTAACCGGACCACTTATAACATGGTGGCTACGTCACTTGTTTATTCAGCAGATGAGAGTCATTGGCACAGCTAATTATATAAGATTGGTCATCGACCTGGACAGGACATTTACCCGATGCAGATTAGCCCCAAGCAGAAGCTGATAATCGTTTAGTACTAATTTCGTAACAATGGAAACCTGAATTATTTTTGGCGAAAGAAGGTCACACAAATGAAGGGTCTAGTGCAAAAACAACGTAAGTGACTTTTGATGAAGTTCTCAACTCTCCCTAGATTATCCCTATTATCTCTTCATATAACTTTTGGGAGAATTTTCTACTCCATACAAAGTCACATTGTTTTTGCACAAGACAAAAATGACGTAAGTGACAAGTTTTTGACCAAGTTCTCAACTCTCCCTAGATTATCCCCGTATAAATTTTAGGGGAATTTAGCATTTTATACAAAGTCACACTGTTTCCGCACTAGACAAAAATAATGTAAGTGACGAATGATCAAGTTCTCAACTCTCCCTACATCACCCCCATGATCTCTTCATAATCCATTGTAGAATTTAGCATTTCATACAAGGTCACTTACTTTGTTTTTGCACTAGACCTTTAAATATTCAACGCTCGGCAGAGCCGGGGTTTGAACCAAGAGCCTTGTAGCTAGAAGACAGAGCTCTCTGCTCCGACCACGCGTCAGGTTTTTCATTATAAAAGTACACAGATCATGCGTTTGTCATATGTAGACAGTTTCACATCCAACTAGTGCTTCCAACATAATCATCTTGGTATAAATTTAGGATTTGATTTTTACTTCGTTTATTTTAAAGTGAAATCTAGCTATTGATACAAAACATATTTTAACGTTAAATAACTTGTAGTCATGTAATATTTATACATTTATATTGTATTACTATCTCGCCAAATCAGAGTTATTCTTCATTTTAACAAAAAGTTAAGGTAATCAACGTAAGGAATTGGATCGAATGCGCATGCATCATCCGTACATACCGTGAAACGGTGACGTGCTCTGACTAAAACAGAGTAGAAACGGATTCCAGTGCTAAACTATATCCTACTTGTTTAAAAAACAAGCTTTAACAACATAAAGTTCAACATGAAAATACGGGATGCGGAAAACATCGGACCTATATTTGAGGGTGCTGGATCTGTTGCCTTGACATCGTATATGACTTCAAATTCTGTTGTTGGCGTCTTGTGCTCAACCGGTATAACCGGCGTAACCGGTATGTGCTCACCTTTCCTAACAATGGTACACTTCGCTCCTTCGCTGCAGTTCTGTTCACACGTGCTGGCATCGCAAACCATTTTGCAAGATCCACGCTTGCATATTTGCATACACTTTTTGACATCCTTGGTACACTCCATCACACAATCACCATTATTGCATTCTTGAGTACAACTTGGTGACATGCATTGCATCTTTTGACATCCTTTGTTGCATACCTGTGTGCATGATAAAGATTTGTTGCATTTCATCACAGTTTGATCGCAAAATCCATTGCAATTCTGAATGCATTCGTCAGATACATGGCAAGTCATATTAATAGGGCACTGGTGTTGGCTGCATGACTGGGAACATCGCTTTATATTCATCGTAGTTACTGCACTTTTGACTCTGCAATGCATATTGCATGTGGCATTTTCGTTGCAATTTGTCTGGTGGCAAAGCCCACCAATGGCTACCTCCCGGTCGCACAGCGACTTAACTGCAATTTTTGTTTCGTTCGAGCTCCCTGTAACATTAGCACAATGAAATGCCACCCAAGAGTTTGCAAAAAGAAAAACGATCAATGTCACAGAGAATTCCATGTCAATTTCTTTCCACAAATCCAGACGGATTTTATGATACCTAAAAAGGAAACACATAAAAAATCGGCTTCATTTTATAATACAGGCAAGCTGTGATAGTCAGCCTGGAGTGTTCTTAGTATTTAGTTAAAATCGCTCGTTCTTCGCTCTTAGGTTATATTTAGACATGGTACCCTGTTCTTCAGCAGATGTTTGCTCGCGCGTTGCGTGGACCGCTGCAAAACATTATAAGGACCTAAACAAAATTTTTGCTCGTCGTGAAGTGAGAAGTGAAGAATACACGTTTCAATGGCAGAGTGCGAGAAGCAGTCGTACTATTTCATTTCTTAGTCCCGTGAGCAGGCAAGAGAGGTTGTGTAATTTGAAGAATGACACTGAAAATACTACAAAAAAGTTGCTGAAAAGTATTGAGACAGAACCAAATTCGACCTAGCAGATTCTGAGAGCAAAGACGTTTGTCGTCTGATGAGTGAAATAGACTTTAATGAAGACGAAAGAAAAGAATGTTTTTGAAGAAGAGGAAGCAATAAAAGAAGAAAGATATATGTTTAAGAGGGGATTAAGGCTATTTCTGATGTTTATTTTGATATAATTACATGTAGCAAAACTTACATTTTTTTACCAGATAAAAAAGGTCTTTCCAAAACAAATATAGCAATAATATTGTTGACTGGCAAACTAATTTTTTAGTCAGTTTGTCTTGCATGACCTAAACTTTACAGCAATGAAATTAGCTTGAAAAAATCAGACAACTGAGGCTACAGGGGCGTAGTTAGCCACTTCGGGTTTTTAAGCCCGTTCCAGCTAAATTGAAGATTTATAATTCATAAATTCGATTCAGCATTTATTCTTTATTAACAGAGGAGCCCATTACACATTGTTCCACACTGCCTTATTATCTTGGCTTTGATGATACGTTGATATTTCAACCCAGAAAAGCGAAAAAAAAATATCATTTACTTGAGTAAACAGGGAAAATTGCTAACAATTTTTACCAAAAGTTTGTAAGCCCGGGCTAAACCCTTTCAACCCTAAATACGCCAAATGGCATATTGCTAAATTCTCCCAACTAAAACCCATACTTTTCATTTTAACAGTTTAGGAGAATTTCGCTTTTCATCCTCAGTAGTTTTCTATGTTTGATCAATTTCCATTTTCTTATTACAAAATGACCTATTTTGTATGGGTTATATAATGAGAATCTAGATGCTGATAAACTGGCTGGGGCTGAAAGGGTTAATGATTCATAGGCAGCTACGCCCCTGTGAGAGTATGACTTGAGTATGCAGATTTTAGAAAACTCAGTTGTGACAAGAGAGAGCCATTCTGTGATCAGAGAGGATTATTATTTTTTCTTACTTGTAACCATAAATTTTACTTATCTTATTGTTTTCATGTAAACGTAACACGCGAATACTCCGCGGAAGAACTTGGTACCATGTCTAAAAGCAACTTAAGAATGATTACTCAAGGAATAAGGCCTAGATGGAACGAGGATTCACTCTCTTACCCTTAATCCTCTCTTGAGTAGTGATAAGCTTCTGGTTTTAATCATAGGGAAAATAAGTTAGTTTTTAATATTTACCTATAGAAAGCACACGCGTCTATAGAGCACAGAAAGTGAATAGAGTGGGGTAAACTGTAGAATACATATACCATCCTTTTTCTTTCCTGATTCGGTGGCTCGGTAGTAAACGACTGACGAACTACGGAGCCAACGAGCCGCTGAAATATATGTAAAACTAGTTCTCTAACTATTATTACATTGAAAACAACAAAAACCACAAGCTGGCTAGCATATTACCACCAAAATGAAAAGAAAACTCTTATAATTTGAGAAGTTCAAAGGTGTACAATGCATCATCGAAAACGGATAGATTTAGGAACTCTCTTATTATCCATACGGCGGCGTGGTTGGCGCAGTGGTCCCGGGTTCAAATCCCGGCTCTGTCGAGTGTTGAACATTTGTGTGACTTTCTTTTCCGCCAAAGCTGACTCAGCTTTCCATCCTTACCGGGTCGGTAAAATGAGTACCAGCTTCCCCTGGGGGCTAACCTGCGATGGATTAGTGTCTTGTTCAGGGGGAGTCAATGACTCTCATCCGCTTAACACTACAGAAACCGGTGATAAGCGCCGGCTCTAATGGGCCACTTGGCTCGTAAAAGGATTTAGCTAGTTAGCTTATTATCCATGATGTTGCTAAATGACTTTATATACCACCGCCTGGTTAGCCTAGTTGGTAAGGCGCCAGTCTGCCATGTGGGAGGCTCGGGTTCAATTCCCGGCCGGACATTCACTCAGGACCTTCACGAGAAGGTGCTGCCTTTGCTCTAACATCTGCAAATGGTTAGACCTTCACGTCTTCTCGGATAAGGACGTTAAACCTCGGAAACATGTGTCTGTCATGTGGTATGTCTCCGTCCACCTCAGAGTGGTAAAGTAAATGCGCATATGATTATTCCATAGAATATGCGCAATATAAATGATAAGGATTATTATTATTATTATACATTTACAATTTCTATTATGATCGAGTGAAAATCTCATTAAATTAGATTAACTCTTACACTTTTATATAGTAATATTTAAATTTATCTTCATATTCGTGTATATAATTGTGCAAAAACATGTAATTTAGTTTAACGACTACGAAGTGCTTTTTAATAAACGATTGTTATTATTATATATATTTACGACTGACAAGCCACCGAGTCAACCCAATATTCTTTTAAAAAATGACCCTGTATTCTATAGTTGCAGAGTGCATGCAAGAGATTGAAAGACTCCATTTTTAAGTTTTCGCTCAAAGTATGAGCCAAGGAAGTTATTTTTGTCAATATGCGTTGAAATTCAGAGTGCACGTCTTTGGGAAAAGTCCTGAATCCGGATTCTGAATACAAAAAGAGATTTTTTTTGTTTCTTTGGTAAAATTCGAAAAGGGATTATGAATCTAATGAATCCGTTTGCGACAAGATTTCCAGAAGATTGATTGATTCTAAACCCAGTTTATTAGGATACACGCATCTTGTGTTTCTTCGGGAAAGGATTCGAAAATAGCGATTGATTACCATTTACCAAAACATGCCGGAAATTTCTGTTGGAACGTAAATGGGAAGACTATTTTGGTTTGCTCGACCGAAAATTTTTCAAAATAAACGGAACGTCTTGAAAGGTAGTCCAAAATTCCCAACCAAAATATCCAAACGGAAAATGTGTTACCATTTGCTGTTCTTCACCAGTTCCAATCCCTACTCCAATTTTGTGGTGTGTCACGTGTTAAAATAGTGTTTTTAGTAATCTGAACTCGTCAATTGAATACGACAGAACCACAACCTCAAAAAAGCTAACAACTTTCTGTAAATCTCTTTTAATGAAGGTTACAATGGCTGATATCAAGTGAAATTCTTCTTCCTCCTGATAATCAAGAAGCAAATATTCGTCAAACTGAAGCAACTGCAACCTCGTTATCTCGAACAAGGCAAACTCGTCTTAGGCCCTCTCGGTAATTTAAGGGTTGTGCAAATGGTACACGCCAATCCTAAACGGAAGTTTTCACTGGGGATCAGTTTTGCTTGCCATTTGTACAAACCGAACCGTCAAACAACCAGTTTTCCCATATAAATAGTAAACAACCAGCATTTATGGCAAGCGGTTTTCGCAAATATAAAATAATAAATTGTCTCTTAGCTTGGTGGAAAAAATCCCTTTACAGATTTTTCGTTTCTTTCGCAGAATAGAATCCGTGATTAATCTCTTTTTGGAGTTTTCTTTTGTTTCACACAAAAGAATCTGTGTAATCTCACGTAATAAATTAATAATTCAATTTTGGATTTTGCCCACGAAATGCAAGCTAAATTAAAGACAATGTTTTCCGACTGACGACAGTCAAAAACCAAAAGGAAATTCAACAAGTCGCGTGGCAATGAAAATAGCGAAAGTTTGGACTGGGCCTTGATAATTTACCAAGCATTTTTGAAAAAAATAAAGCTTTCATTTAACTCCCAATAAAATAGATACACATACTCAAGACATACAAAGGATATGGCGTAAGGGCAAGCCGCACGCGCAACAGATATTTTCAACACGAATTTGTACCTCCAAGCGCCCACTTAATGTGCTCAGTTTTGAAATAAATAATTCGATAAAAATAAATAATTACTTTCTTCATCTGTACAAGTACAGGCAGATAAAACTATTATTTTCACATGAGAAAGTATCAATTCTCGGCGAGGCATATGATATTGTTTTTTACATTTTATCGATAATTATATGGGCGCCAATGTAATATTTCACTCTTATAAAAGCCAATTGCTTTCCAAGGTAAAAGCTTTTTCTCTTCTTTTATAGAGGTACAAGCGAAAAAGATGTTTTTACTAGTAAAGAATCAAGTTTTCGTAGAGAGAAATAGAGATGAAACGTCCAACTACATTGATTTCTTCTGCTAAATTTCAAAACAGTCTGGAACCACGAGTGGAATGCTTGCAGGAGTTGTTATGAAAAAAAGTCCTATTTTCACGGCATTCGCCTGCTTACAACACAGGTAAGACCAAATAAAAAAATTCTCGGCTTCCAGAACGTGTTGAGAATGTAATCGTAAACATGGTGGGTTTTTTTGCTTTTTTTAGGAAGAGCAACAAACGAGTCATTTCGGTTCAGCTCACGAAACAGAGCAACAAAAATATACATTTTCCCTCATAAATATTTTATATTCTAAAAAACCAAAAAAGGTAAATGCTGTAGTTTTTTTTGCAAATGCGGGCGCTGATGAGAAACTGAGAATGTTTTTTATTTCAAACTGACCCAGTGGGCATGAACAAGATATGTAAATCAGACTTGTCATATTGAGTAGTTCAAAACATTGCCAACAAATTTGACACAGACAGGCTGTATCACAACAAATTCACAACAGTACATGCACTATTCGAGCAGTATAATACTATGCAATGAAAAATATTTTTAGTTTCTCATTGAATACTAGATTGTTATTGTCGTTGTATAATTTTACAACCGGCTGAAAAGCCAGACTGCCGCGTAAACTATATAGAACCGGAAAAGATTTCGTTTTGGTACGGCAATTTTTTCGATCACTTTCTTTCTCTCTTCTTTCTGGGATTGCTTATAAAGTGCTGAGAATCTCTGTGGCAATCATGCATTTATTGAATGACTGCTTGTGAAAATTGATCATTTCTCTAAACTACGACTTCAGTTCGCCTACGGCGAGTAACTTAAAACAAACCGATAGCAATTAGACAGAGTTGCTGCGGTTTAATAAAGAGATTTAAGAGAATAGACAAATACACAGCCAGATTATCCGCTACCCATAAATCAGCGACCACAAACATTCAGTTGATTGTATAAGGAAAACACCGTCGCGCAGGTGCCGGCGAGTTCAATAACATCAAAAACGATGAAATAAACTACTCAGATCTGAGAAGGATATTTTATGGAAATGCGTGAGGTGAAAAATATGTATTATCAGTAGCCAATATTAGTACCTTTGTAAAAAAAGAAGAAGACAGAGTTTGTATTACTGAAGAGAGGGAATGGCCAACATTAATTTCGTTTTCTGGAACACGTGTTTCCGCAGAGGAGAGTGTTTGCTTTGCCTTTGTTCATTGTCACTAAACTGAACTAAAAAATGGTTTATTCTATATTGATAGGTTTAATTAATGACTTTTATCTTTAGTGCCGAAACACAGAACGATTTGGCTAGCAATTTTCTTACACTGGCGGTTTTTATTTTCTTGAGAGGAAAACCACAAATCGACTTAAGAAAATAAATTGACCGACCGAGTACATATGTGGTTCTACTCGCATCTCCAAGCGACCATTTAGTATTCTGTTTACAGCTACATTGGGTGTAGTCGGTGGCTAAGTCATTTGCAATTGTTAGTCTTGTCTAGAATCCAAACAAAATTTCACTATACCGTGGATGATTCTTGGGTTTTTGTTAACCTAATTCGAGGCCGGAATATTTGCCATAAATATATATGAAAATCAACTGAGAATGTTAAAGAATTTTTAGATAAATGATTTCTGTGGCTGTGCGCACTGTTGAAATTCTGAAAGCTGTGACGACAAAGATAAGGCCTTAAGGGTGATGGAGTATTGATGACCAAAAGATTCAATCACGTTTTATTCAAGTTGTGTTATACTAGAAAATACCATGACTGAGTAATGGTTTTGGCTCCAAGCATTCCCGATTAGAATTCTGAGTTTCTCCGACTTCGAGTGTCCAAAGCAGAAAGGCTAAAAACACTTTTAGCTGTAGTTAGCTCTCTTCCTTGACCGAGTTGTGCTTCAAAAGCATTTCACATTCAGTACCCTTGGTTTTATAAACTGCCTAAAGTTTCAAGGCTTTATCAACTCGCCATTCTGACAGCTCGGGATACACATTCGACTCATGTTATGTCAAGTCCTTAGATTAACTAAACTTGACTGTGGTAAGCTTTAGTTTGAAAGTAGAAATTTCAAAAACGCTACTCACTGGCAATTTGTGAAGAAATTAAAGAAAAACATCTTACCTCTGCACTCACTAGACTCAAGAGGGCCCACTTGAAAAAGTCAACAGCTTGCGATGAAGCCAGAAAGCTTCGCTGTTTTCTTTCGCCTTTCCTGCAATAATTGAATGAGAGTTGAAGCCGTCTTTTGATGGCGGATTAGTTGACCGCCCAAGGGCATCTACATGAAATTATAACCCAATGGTCGACAGCAAACACCGAATATTATGACCACAACGAAGAATAAACTCAAGCTAACAAGTGATATATTTCCTTCGAAATGATCAATCTGTGTTTTTAAAGAGGACGTTCTTTCTAGTCGTGGTCTAACTGAAATGACTTTCGTCAGAAAAATCACAGGAAAGTGGAAATATTTTGGACTACAACAAGCGCGCAACCTCACTTGACCTTGGATGACCCATTGTCTATAGGGCAATTTTTTCGTCGCCACGAAGAAACTGAATTCAATATTACATCTTTGTAACTCAATACATCTGGCAGACATTTCGGCGAAGGCAAGAGCAGATGGCAAATACATCATGAGATCATAGAACCTGATAAGTACCACGAGTTTAATCAGTTTATGTAATGGTGCACTGAATCCTTTTTCGAGTGTATTTCCCTGCACTATGTATAGCCAACACTGCTTCCGTTGTTCAAGTTCTGGGAAACACTCGTCTGTACGCGTGCATTTTTTAAAGTTCTGATAGGAATCCTTTGTAAAGATGGCATATTTGTTCTCTCTAATTGGGTGTCAATTTGGTACATGCATTATTCATTAATGTGACTGGCTGAAAAGCAGCATTAAAATCTGGTAACTTGATACAATAGCTGCAACACTGAAAAATGTGCCGACTTTCGTATCCAGCCCAAATCAAACTTCATTTTTGTTTCATATCATATGTTCAGCTAGTCTAGGACTTTTTCTAATAAGAACTGTGTACAGTGGTATATTATATATAGCTCCATGTCTCCATACAAGGAGTCAAATATTGAACACGAATATAATTGGAATAACCTCATTGTATATACGGACACTTTGTATCAGTTATTTACAAGATGACTCCCCGAAAGGGGCTTTTCAGTAGTTGAGCTCTTAGATAGTCCGCTACAGCGGCTCACATGTATTTGAAACATTAAGACATGCCCTCAGTGAAACATAAAGACCACAACACCGGGATCACTACCCTACCCTCTTCGATAAGCGTGTGGGTTCTTTTAAGTCCCCCGGTAGAGGGCCGATAGACTGGACCTACGGTTTAACGTCCTTATCCGTCCTAACCATTCAATGCAGATGTTTTTAACCCAAATATATTGATTGGGAAAATAACAAGATTATCAGAAAAGGATCATGCTAACTAGAGGAGCCTTCGTTTCTGTTAATAAAAATGATAAATACATAAAATTCTTTTATCTTTTTCGTTTTTATTCTTTTTTTTGAGTTTTAATTTGAAATTTAACGATTTATGAAAATATCTTTTCTGCTTCTACTTCTATCGCTATTTGTAATTTTGTTGGCCGGTGCCTCAGGTATGGCACAGTAGTCAGTAGCCTCCTGCATGCAGCTTGAAATTTGTAACTAAAATCATTGCGAAATGTAGAACTGGATTTTGATTTTGGCAACGTAGTCTGCAACTTGTCTTGCAACAATATCAGTTAAGCCCGATTGCCCGGGGTGTTACAAGCTGCGATGACTTGTGCCATTCGTCCAGTGAATTACATGGCGTTACGAGACAAGTTGCAAGAAAAATTGCCTCTTGCTGAACATGATCTCTACCCTTGTTCTTTTTTGGGTTACTTCTTTATTAAATGACTAGAACTTACCTAATGACTCCCGCAAACCATTTATGTAATTACTTTTGGTTATTTCAAAATATCATCAATATTGCTTATTAATTCACTACTCCAAGACTGATTGTCTAGCTGTTATATTTAATTGGTTTTCTTCATATTTTCATATTAAGCTGATACAAGTTTTGGATGATACTGTATTTTCTGTAGGCTTAGGACACCCCAACCGATATTTATATGTTCTTCACCGCCCGACCCAATACTTCGCGATCAGTTTACGCAAAAAAATTCCCAAAACATAAATTTCACATGCAAAATAATATTGAAATATTCACGGGATTCACGCACTTCTCGGTGTACGACTGAGCTTTTTCAGTATCGTAAAAAACAAAACCTTTGCGAATTTGATTTATAGCAAGACTTTTGCGTGATAATGAAGGCTGGTATCGATATCGATATATACGCGTCCAGAGCCATAAAAGATATTTTTATAGCTACTAACTCCAACTTGATTCTTTGCGGTAACGCTTTTAGAGTTACATTTCATAAAACTTAAACCATATGATCGGGTGTCTTTATTTATTTACACTCACTTGCGAAACCCGAAGTTTATGATTATATTACCTTTAGGGTCTATATGTTCGCTGCTTTTGTGCTTGCCGACCGACAGACTCGCTTTTGGCAGAATCAATGGACGAGCAACATAAAAATAATTGGGAATGGCCCTTTTAAAATTATTTTTCAGGTGATCTAATTTTTTTTTTAAAAAAAACGTGTAGATTGGATTGTTTAATAAAGCTGGTCCTGAAAGATATGTAGCAAAGGCGAAATTGTTGACCTACATAATTGCTAAAGCCATTAAATGATTAATCCAATTAATCGACTACTTTGCACTCTCTTATTTGAACTGTTAAATTCCGGTAGTTCAAGAACTGAGACAAAGGATAAAATGCTCGGAATAGTTTTCAGTCATTTTTTTTTCTTTTTCTGTAAAAATAAGTATTAAAACATTGTAAGCTGCTAAATGCTGGAATCATGAAAGGGCATGAAAATGATTTTATTCTTACCCTTCTCCTGTGTCGTCGTGTCATTAACCCCAAGGCACTCGTTCTCTGCCTCCCCTAGGGCTGAAAATGGGCGGAAATTAAATATCCATGGCCAATAGATTTAAATTAATAACGCAATAGACTGCGTGTGCACATTTTGAAGCAGACCAGATGGACAGGGGACTGTGGTTTTAAAATTGTAACCTCGTACCCAGGCTCTTTTATCAGGGGGAAGAAAGAGAGAGACCCTGGAAACGAGGTTGTTAACATTGCTCCACACCGGTTTTAGTTGAACTAAATTTGTTATTTTTTCCCTTTATTTCCATCTTTTTCCTTTCTGGAGATTATTTCGTACCTCTTCTTTGAGTTACGGTACTGGGGACGGACCATTCTTGATGAGGGAAAACGGAAGGGGAAGGGGTTGGCGGCTGGCTAAGTCCCCCCCAAACTTGAGCCAGCTCACTCTAAAAATAAAAATTAAAACTAAAACAGAAATCTCAAAAAAAAAATCAAGCTCGGTCACGTGTCCCAGGGAAAAAAACCGAGCTGCCTTTGGGCTCAAGCAACGATGTAAGACACAGCATCTAACTTGACCCCCCGCTTCGTTCTGGGTCCATGGCCGTGTTTGATAATTTTTGCCTCGCGAGGGCAATTTCTGATTGTGTGCGGACGAGGCGAGCATCTTGATGAGCCGGATTAGAAACGTAGTTAATAACGCCACTTTTGTTTGTTTTGACAGAGAAAATTGCGGGCGCGAGTTCCTTATTAATTTGTTACAAGCGATATATATTTAAATTCTAATTTGAGCTAAGTTGCAAGTAAAAGAATTTCGTTTCAAGGTACAATACCTACCGTTTGCTTACACTTTTTTCGCCCTTTTCTCCTGGTTTTTGAAGTCCCTAGAACCCATGGATACTCCGGCCACAACTCCACAACTTTCTCTTCTTCAATCAAATCTCTCAGGGCACTCGCGCCCGTCATTTTTATTTCTCAGTCAAAACAAACAAAAGTCATGTGATCACAGAAAG
>JAOBYJ020350949.1:0-15257 GCA_025403565.2 Palythoa heliodiscus | reverse complement strand
ACAGACTGAAATGTTTATTGTGTTGGTCTTGTTTCATGATGGGTAGTTGCAGGGTGGTAGAAATTTTTTAAAAAACTCAATTTTGGAAAAAAAAGTTCTGAAGGTAGTGGACCCCCTTAATATATGAATTTTCAGTTTCAAGAAGATCGAGGACTAGTTCTTTCAACTTTCTTTTGAATTAATCTTTTGTTAATGTCCTTAGACAACTTGGTATCCTATTCCAACGATATGAGTGCCAATTCGGGAGAAAGCATTCTTTTGACTATTAAGCCTACATTCTTTTACATAGAAGTTTTGAGAACTTGTAGAACGTGTGGAATAAGAATAAACATTTGAAGTTCTGAAGTACAGAACTTGTTTAGCAAATTTAAAAGAAAAATAGAACAGAAACGTGAACGTTTAAATAGACTGAGGGCGTTTTCTTAATTAAAGTAGCAGTGCGTAATATATCATGACCGGGTAGTACATTAGGAATAGGATTAGCGTTTTATCATCAGAGGGATAGAATTAGAAATATTTGAATTACAAACTGTAGCTTTTGCTTTATTATGTACGCGATTTTTTGATTCTGAGAAGCAGTAAATTTTGGCTTACGTTGAACTGTTTAATTTTTGAAAATTCCGCCTCAACTTGATTATTCTAAAATTGTTCCTATCGTTCAGGTTATTCCAAACAGTGAATTAGACGATTAACGTAAGATGAAAAACACAGGTTCTTAGCTGTTTATTTATCAAGCGCTAAATAATTATTTTCAATAAATATAAGGTTTATGTAATTCATGAGTATCAGTAATAATTTGTAGTCAAAATGAGAGTTTTAAGAAGAGTCATGCATGTCTCCTAACATCTCTGGTAGTTTTGCCACGGCGCTTTGCCACAAATACTGCCGGCGTCCTGACAGGATTTCTAAAGAAATAGTTACAAAGCTCAGATAAAACCTTCATAAACAACAAGTTGTAGTTTTATTTAACGTTTACTCGACGTTTGCCACTTAAATGGTGATTACATTTTTCTCCATAAATTATATATAAACTGACTTTGTTAATAGTTGTATTCAAATCAATACTAATATTAGCACTAGTTAACAGTCTTAGGATAGTACACTTGTAAGCGCGGAGACATCAAGAAACCGCAAGTCCCGTATGGCTTCAGTGTAATATAGATGTCTCCTCGTATCAGTATTATTTTGATTGGCATTCTTTCGTAATTCTGTAACCAAATCGTAAGAAAGGCGATTCTTATCTTATATATGTTATATTTATAAGTAAAAAGCAAGTAATGGAAGAGTTTGTTTTCAAAGGACGAAAATAAACCTAAGTTAACCTTAAGAGGGGATAGCGAATTTCAAATTTATACATGTTAAGATTAAATTTAAAAATGATAACGCGATATTTAAATTTGAATTAGACAAGGCCTATCTGTGATTTCGCATCATGTAGTTTTGATAGCTATACGTAGTTAACCTTTTCAAGTTTTATTTGTAACAGAAGTTTCGTTTATTGTCTCTTAATCATACAATTTTATACATATATGAAAATACAAGAGAACACTTAAAGAAATATCTTTCGTTGAAATGTATTTAAGAAACAAAAAGAGTAATTCTGCGGTCGAGGCTTAATTCAAATCGGAACTCGTCACAAGAACCAACTAATTTCATCTTTCTTATAATTTGCTACCATAAACTTAAAGTTTTGTTCCCCACACAGTTAGAATCTCAGAATTTGGCGTGCGTATGTTTACTGGTAAAAGTTATGTGATACATGTTTTTAGCCTAGCCTAATATCTTCCTGCGCAATTTGATCTAACTTTCTCTAAATAATGTCCTGTAGGCTGAACGCGGAGACATATGACTAAAACATTATGCTCACTCAGCACTAGATAATTTTAAAACCTTATTTTAATAACTTCTTTAATAAAATCATAAAAGCGCGAGTATTATCCTCGAACTATACGTTTATCTATAGTCAAACTGCGCAGAGAAGTATAGATCTTTAGAGCTACATAATGAAACGACGATAAAAATTCTTCCCGTAGAGCGAATGATGTCACAACAAAGAAGCCAGAAAGACCAAGACGCAAAAATAAACGGAAATTTCGTTTAATTAGGTTAAACTAGGTCTGTATAGCTGGCATGTTGAAGTTAAGTCTAATCATTGTGATGAGTAGCCAAATTTGCAAACTAAATTTACAACGTGCTAATTGCAAGATTTTATCAACCGGTAAAAAGACACTTTTCGGTGTCCACTGAAGTATCATATATTAAAGTTTTCCAAACAAATTGGACAACTGTAGTAATATTAAATCAAGCACAAGCAATAAAAGCAATTAGCCTTCCTACGTTTGAAAGTTTACATATTATAAAGTTAAATGTAAAATGTCGCGGAATGAGGATTGAAAGCGGCTTGGCTTTTGAAATGACTGGTTAACCATGATGGATGGATGACTGCGGAACTAAACAGATCGGCGGGGACGTGTTTTTGTTCTGGCTCTGACACGGCGGCGCCAAGTCGTCCAAGCGTACACTGAGCAACTGTTTCACCTTTCGGGTAGCTATTTAGTATTCATAGCTTGAAAGGACACGTCTAGGCATTTATCTTATAAAGATGTACTCCAAAGTGTTCAGCACTGCTGTTTTGTGCAAAAAGTTGCATATAATTATAAACTACTTCTTTATGTTAGACTTGCCTGATCACGCATACTTCACAGTCACACATTCCATTCATATATTCTATCCTCTACTTTTTTGAACAAATAACTTTACAATGTGGAAAAAAGTTAAACGAAATGATATTGAAGTAAAATCAAAAAAGTTGCAGATTGAAGTATACTCGGAACCATGTCAATGAATTCAAATGCATTTTGTTTATCTAATTCTAAAAATATTGGTTCTTCATGTTTGTTTGCACAAGCTAGATCAAAACATTTTGCAGCGATACTAATTTGCAAAGGTTATTTAGTAAATACATTTTTATAAAGCACAAAATAAAAAAGATTTAAGAGTTATGCTCCCAATTTTCTCACCTGTTTGCTTCGACACGCGCCTCCAATCAACTGCAGATTCAATACTGTGCCCAGAAACTTGAAAATTAATGCACATTCATGGCTGGATAAAACGGCTTAATATCAGGGGAAATGGAAATCAAATTTCTTTCTATAAACATTAATAACTGAAACAGATTAGTTCCTGGATTTTAAGGTTGATGTCGCATTCTCCACAGTACGCTCCGGTCAGCACTGGTTTGCAATCGATGCCGGCGCTGTTTGATAGCGCCGTGTGCGCTGTAATCATCACACCTACATTCCACATTTAGTTTTTTTTACGATGAAATGATTAATGAGGTGCGTTTATACACCATGTAAAAAACCATCAATTTTACTTAAGGAGAATTGTTTAATGCTCTTGGTAAACATCATTAATTATCCAGTGTAATTAAAGTGTCTTAGAGCAGACAACATCAACATAATTGTAAGATCAATCTCCAGTAAAATTTATAACCCTAGAAATGTTTCGCAAACTTTGTATAAATGTTTTGCAACAAGCCGCTTACCAGCTTGATCTTAGATGAAGATGGTTGACCTTATAGTTTATAAAAAGAGAAACTGATTTCAGCAGTGATCCACTTGACTGCTATCCGCACGTCTATCAGCGGTAAGTTTGTCGCAAGAAAATTACGATTTGGCAACAACTCATTTTACTGAAAGTAGCCGATTCAAACTACTATTTAAAGTAATTTTTCCATTATTTTTGTCGACGAGTTTTTTATCATCAGTTTGTCATCAATTTCCTGACTATTTTCCATACAACAATTTCCCGTGTATGAACGTTATGATAAAAAGCACCGGAGAAAACAAACTAAGGAAACAAAAGAATGCATTTTCTCCGATTTCCTCAAAAAAGAAATAGAAATTCAATTGCAAATTGTCTTATAGCGTAATGACTATTTGAATTTGGGTTATCATCGGCGGCACGAGTTCAGCTTGATTCCATATTTTGTTTTCCCGACCTTGTATGAAATATGAAGTGTTTGGAAATCTGCCGACACATTTCTATGAAAACATAAATCCTTGTATTAAAATGTTTAACTGTATCTCCACATGCAGCTTTAACAAAAACATAATGTGTATATGTACAGATTCTCTTGAGAGTTCTCAGTTTATACAAAATTATGTTATCGGTGATAAATCTCTCGTAGCCCACTTTGTTATGTAAGGTGTAAAATAAAATCGACGCCAGATTTTAATTAGCACCTTCATATTTTCGGCTCTAATCGTTTCGTTTAAAGTTTACTGAGGTCACGTTAAACGTGACGTAGCTATTGTTTACCAGCCAATAGTGGCATGCTTTCTTTACTGCTCACCAAGCATGACAATAATGAAGGAGCTATATCTATCTGTGTTTCTTTTATTAGCGCGGTCAGTATGGTTCTTTGACTTACTATTCGAGTCATCCGGAGAAATAAAACTGACCCAGTGAACAATGGAATACTACTATCCTAGTCCAAGTCAGTTGTCCTCACAGCCATGCTATAATCCCCCTTCTATGATGTATAACTGTGGAATGCGACCATTTAATCCGTATCAGTATTACCGTGCTGATGCGGGCCAATCTTGCACAGCAGTTTCTCCAAGGTCAAACGCGGCAGTATCTGACTTCACGCCTTCCCTAAATAGTCTACCTTATCCCTCAGTTAAAGACAGTCTAGAGACACTTGCTGCAATATCAAGCTCAATCGGTTCCTCTCAGATGCTTCAAAAACTTTCGGAGGTTAATCCTAGAGAAACTTCAAAGTCAACTTTTCAAATGAACTCGAGCAAAGAACCAGCACCGCCGAAAAAGTCAAACGAAAAGATACTTCAAGGTAAACCGTCAAAAAACTAATTTATTTGTTTGCTGAGTTCTTTGTCACTGAGATGAATGAAAACCTGATAGATAGAAATATTCCAAATTTTCTTTTCTATATCATTCATTAGTGAAGCTCACAGATTATTTTTATTAGAACTGTGAGTAAAAAACCTTCCTAAAGTTCAACTACGTACAAGAAATCATTTTAAAAAAGAAAGGAAGTAATAGCCAGGAGAAATACTGTCCTTATTTTAGTGGTGTTAGTCTAACGCGGTCTAGCCAAAGCAAAATGTTCAATTTGCCATCATATAAAAAATGTTCCTATTTTGAACAGCTACAGTTTCAACACACCTAAACTTAACGGTCGATAATTCATGAGGGCCTCAGTTCTTCATTTTAAAAATTCTGTTTGTGGTGAGACAATAAATCTTATCAATATTTATTCTATCTATTTACCTATATTTTAGAGGATAAAGAAGATGAAGAAGAAGAAGATGATGTACCTTGGCATTTTAAACAGCCTTTTAAAAGCAGGCGTAGAATGGCATACAGCAGGAACCAGCTCCTCGAACTTGAAAAGGAGTTCCATTTTACACGATATCTTACAAAAGAGCGACGCTCTGAATTATCAAACCACTTGGATCTCTCTGAAAGACAGATAAAAATCTGGTTTCAAAACCGCCGGATGAAGTGGAAGAAGGAAAACAAACCCGTAATTCCGACAAGTAGAGGCATGAGACGGGGCTGCACCAGGTGACTAGCATGGAATGCTTCGCGAATTGGTTAGACACTCGGGCGCTTCGGCACATTGCTGTAGATAAATGATATTCATTCTATCAGAGACATAACGTTCAAACTGAATATATTTTTTCTTTTGAAAGCTCCTTAATGAAAGTACTAAGGGATAAAGGATTCCTTCGGGTTTACAAATATTTGAGGAACACTGTACAATTTTTGTGTGTCGTTTTTGCGGGTCGATGAGTAATTACGTGTGAATGGTGTGTTAAGCAAAATGAACAAAGATTATACTCTCTCAGATAATATAACAATTGTAAAGACATGGTTTGCAAAAATACTATATATATCAAGCTTTATTACATTCAAAAAATAAATTACAGTATTTATGTATGGTTTACTTTGGACTTGCTTTCTTCGGCTGCTGGGAAAGACATGCAGCTAGAATGGAGTTAGAACAAAGCATGCGGTTCTTTCGGCTGCTTAAACCACAAGTTTCTCTCACCGATATAAGTAGTTAATGGCCAATAAGGCTGAACAATTTCACATTTTCTACTCCTCTTTAATCTCACTGAAATTTTAGCAGCAATAAGGCAAAAAACCGTATTTTGTTATTGTGCTCTGTATAGCAAATGCAAAAACAACGTACTTTAAAGAAGCCGATCGTGTTCTGGCTTAGCACGCATTTTGACCCCAAATTCAATAGGCTTCCTTTTCATTTTCTACTCAACAACCAAATATCCTGTATAAAGAAACCCTTACAATAATCCTATTTTAAACAATTCTATTTTGGTCGAGCAAACGTGAGTTTTTGTCTGACCGACAAGTACAATCTAAATGCTAATTAAAAATGACTTGCTCTGCGCGTAGACCAAACTCCCATATCTTCTTACTTTATTGAGTTAACTTGCCTGAACTAACATGTTGAAGAGTACTTAAGATAGATTACTTTTCTTCTGTGAAGTTCGTATTTACTTAAGTCGTTTCTATGGGATAAAAGTCGAACATGTGTTTCTTCGAGTTTTCATTAATTTAGAAAACAAGATATGGTGCAATTTTAATATATTTCTTGGTTTTCTAGGTCAGTGCTTCACAATGGCCGCTAAACGGCTTTTAGAATAGGATGAGGTTTGTTTGAATAGTTTAACGAGATTGATCTAATGAAATAGCGAGAATGTATACCCAAAGGCCAAAATGATAAGTTTAGCTGCAAGAGATTCTAAATATAAATTCCGCGTCTCATTGAGAAGAAGATAAAATCTTTTACAGCCATTTGCATTGCAGGGTTGACAAAGTATGGCGGCGCAAAGAGAAACTAACTAGCCTTCGTAGATTTTTTTGTTTTTTCCAGTTAATTGTTCTTTGCCAAAGATCATTTTTTGGCAGTTTTTAGTGTTAAATTAATATTGTATAAAATAATGTTCATACTTTGAGCAGGTAGGATATTTTTTTTGTGAAGAACCTTGGCACGCCTTCGGTTATACTCTGAAGTTTACTTAACGGTCGAAATTCCGAGAGATCGATCCAAATCTCTAGTTAACTTAAAATGCCCGTCTTCATAACTTTTATAGCATTTTATCAAGCGTACAAAATATGAAATTAATGTTTTACCTCAATGTAAAAACCTCTAGATGAGGTTAATTTTTCAATAATTTGAATACAAAGAACAAAAGAGATAGCGACTTCAAAAATCTTCAAAGAACTTTGATCTTGGCACAACCTCTCACGCAAAACAAGCTCTAAGTCACATTTCGAATTTGAACCCTTTTAAAAATCTTGCTTTAGTCAATCATAAGTCATCTCTTTTTGCATATAGAATATTTTGGTTATTCTATAGTTTTGCACGAAGCTTTGAACAAACTGCCGTGATTAACTACATGAATTCCCTGCAGACCTCGTTAACAATAAAGGTGAGAAGCCAACCTCGACTAACTTACTCGTATCGTTTCCATAATTATATATTATCTAGGTAAAACCATGAAATTATACGATTATAAACACTTTATGAAACTTTAAACTCACTAATTTTGTAATTATTTTTTATTTGTGGTATACCTTTTCACATTTGCCATTAAAGCAAACGTTAACACAAAATTGTACAACTTCGTGTTCGAACCAACAAACCAAACAACAGATTGAACAACTTATCTTCCCAAAACTTCTATTTTGCTCCAATATTCGTTAACTGGCTCGTCTAAAAAAATTGTTATAACGAATTTGTAATGGCACTAATTGATCTTTTACCAAAATTGCGCTCAAGGAGAAATCAAGAAATCAAACCATTAAGGTGCGAAAACTGTCACTGCTGCTAACAAGACAGGACCGCCGACTGAAACAAGGTATTCCAAACCGAAATTAAGTTAAAATTCTATTTACAACAAATTAGATACTTAGTTGCATTTCCTTCCCATCTGACTTCTTTTTAAAGGGTTTAGATATTGTAGATGCTTTGAAATTAAAACGAACGGTGCAAAACAAACTCGAACATGAACCAAAACAAAAATTCTCTAGCAGTGACTGTGTTCGGTTTATGTCGTCTACATCAGTGACTTATTTATTGTTTTCATCTCTATCTCTGACTACTTCAATTCATCTTTACTTCTACAAAACGGGAAACATAGAGTTACTGTTCTAATTATCTAATAAAATTTCGAAACCTTTTTTACTTCAATTCGAAACAATCAAGAATTGTTTCTGACGAAGCCTGGCGAAAGAGAGAATAAGGACCCTCACCTTACTTCTGTAACTCCTTCGATAATCCAAAGCCGTTTCAACACAAGCATGCAAGTATAATAGTGTGCATCTATGAATGATATGAAGAACTAAGAGGAAACCAAGTTTAAATATGCTCCATTCAAGTGGTTTTTGAGATCATAAGTCAATTAATTTCTATTAAGAGGTTCATAATGCAAGATTTCTGTTGGTTATGCTTTTATTAAGCTAATTTGGCTTGTCTACAAGTACAAGGAGAAGACATTTTCTGCTGCATTAAATAAATCCACTTTTTTCTGTCCTTTTAGTTAAGAAACTTATTACAAAAGTTCGGCAGACATTTTGCCCCTCCCTAAAAAGCAGTTATCGGGGAACTTGGCCGCCATTGTGGATAATAGTTTTGATACTTATAGGTCAAGAGACACTAACATCACAATGGACCAGTGATCATAGCTCGGCCTAAAATGGATTTTCATTTGCTTGTAAAGAAACTATGAAAATTTGATTTAAGATCGTATTCCAACCTAGATTGAACAATCTTTTAAACACTGGAAAACGGGTAATTATACACATACAGAAGAATTTGGTACCTTGGGTTTGTCTCCAGAGCTATCGCAACATTCCCATAAAAGCATTTCTCGCATCACTCATTAATAAGCACACCCGAACTTGTTTGCTATACAGATGAATTTTGCGTCTCAATGAGGTATACAAAGTGCAAAACTGGCGCTGAAAAATAGACGCACATCATGCTGAAACGGATTTTTATTCTTTTGGTCTTTAGCCCCGTGAGGGCACGACTTTATAGGCAGGAGACAAACCATATTTTACTCATAGCACTTGTCAACGTGCCTGCCTGCTATGATGGCAGTATTTCATACGAAAAGAATGCGAGCTGTCATGGCGCTATAGGGTTTCATTTCCCTACCAGAGCCTATAATCTGAAGATTCGAACGCAGACGTTTTGTTTTCAGTGCTACTAAGACTTAATCACTGTAAATCTAGTTTTTCTAATACATGCATTTATTGGTAAGCCTTTGGACACGGGGTGGAGTAATAATGAATTATCCGTTGCGCGTGCTTGATAAATATTCGTTAAACTACAAGACAAAAGTTTATAAAACGGCCAATTCGCCACTCAAGAGGTTTATGTAAGTATGTCATTACTCTGAGATAACACTAAATCATTTGATTGAAAAATACCGACTTTCTGAACCAGTGGAGAGTAGAAACCTGTTCTTATAGTCGGCTGGATATAAATAAAGAGCCTGTATTATCAAAGAAAGCATTTGTAGCTTATAAGCTAGAGTGAGAGATGAATTACCTCCTGTAAAAACTCAAAACTCAAATTAATTTTGTGCCAGATAAGTATAGTCTCACAAATGCACGAAATATTTAACGATGTAGAATTATAAATCATCCGGGAGTTAATTTCTACGACAGCGTTCAATCAGTAATCAGGTCAAGGTTGGTTTCCTCTGTCGTACCTCATCTTTGCTGACACGCTTCTTTTAACTTGAATCAAACTGTTTTATTTTTCTGAATTTGTTTTTTCTCCATCCATTAGTGTCATATATTGGTAAAGTTAAGAGCTTAATTACACGGTAAAGTTTTCAAAGCAAACCCAAGTTAACAACGTGTTTTTGTTTCGGAGAGTTTCGCTGCATGACAGGTGATTAAGCTAAGTTGAACCCCAACTTTGATTTATGATTTCTAAATGAATGCGAGTCACGGCGTGGTGAGAGCAATAGAGGCCATCCTTGTGTTATGTCAGACGTATTGTTTGCAACAACACGGCCTGGGCTTTCAAACTTTTGCAAATGTCTTTCTATGAACTGTTACGCAGTAAACAGGTAGGTAATATTGCCTCAACATAAGCGTTGAGAGAAGGCGCGCTTCTTCAAGAGGTGCTCTTTTGTATAATTTGGTTTTTTTTCGATTTTTTAAACGAAATGATAGGTCTGGTACACTTTGTAAAGTCCATTATGATTTTGGATTCCTGGAAAGATGCCACCCTTATATGCGGTGAGTTTCTCCATTATTTTATCTAAAGATAGAAAGTTCAACCGAACTTATTGAGAGCTTTGTTAATAGGTTGCTTAATAAGAAAACAAAAGAACCGGTTTGATCGTTATTGTTAGGCGTCTGGCTTTTGTTTATTATAGAACTATTAAAAACAACGCCCAGCCCTTCTTAACAGTTTCCATCACTGAGAAAGCAGTAGGTATCTTTGAAGGTCATAATGGAAACGAAAATGGTTTGCTATTAAAAGCCTATCTCATTTTGTTTATATTGAATCCGAATGAGAACAACCAGTTTTTAAATTCTCACACTATAAATATGTACAATGGAATCAAGTATTATCTCCTTCATGATATTTAATTGTATTTCAAAACTGAGAGAAGAAAGAAAAAATATCATAATAATTCATAAGATTTTTTCAAATGATAGCCAAGTGGTACATAAAAAAGTTCGAGTACTTTAATTGGAAGAGCTAAACATTAATATAAGCACATGTTTTACGCTCGACCTAGAAAATGAAAAAAATGAAAATTCAGGACAATCACATCATTATCTTTTGTTTTCTACAAAACATTTATTTTTCCGTGTTGATAAACAGCACGTTTGCTATGTTGTTTATCGGTTAAATATCCGTAAAATGTGGCTGTCTAAACATTCACCACGCACTCAGTTCAGGCAAGAACAAAAACTGCGCTAAATAATAGTGTTTAAAATGTAAAATGTGTTTTGAAATTCTTATTTCACGCAGAATCTAAAGTATGGTCACAGTTCCAATCTGAGTTTTTAAATGGTGTGCTAACTAAATGAGAATATTAACCAGCTGAGTGTATTGCAGATCAAGTTGATTAAATAGAAATTGGTATAATATTTGTTATTCAACTGACATACAAAAACTTCACTCTTCCCACAAACGAATATGTATAGTCAAGCAGGAAAGTGTTACCTGTTCCGTAGTTGCAATAAACGTGCACTCGAGACATCACAATAACTTAGTTCTGTTCATGATATTAGTCTTCGCAAATATTTCATCTGCAGATTCTGGAACGTTTTGCTATACCCTAGACATGAAGGTTTTACTAAAAATCATTTAAAATCTACAATTGTTGAGTTAAACATTTCTACACTCTGAAATTCAAGTTGTAACAGTTCAACAAGTTAAAATATATATAAAAGAAATTTCGCCGTTTTCAGTCGAAAACAGCTTCGTTTCATTCAGACCTCATCAGTTCTCTAGAAACTTCAAACCAAACACCAAATGTTTTTATCTGCCGAGAATATTGTTGACACACCGCAATATTAGTAGAAGCTGCTTTCTCCAGTCTGATTATAAGGGTTTGTGACGTTTTGTAGAGAAGTTTGCTTATCGTATTCATAAAACACTTAAATATCCATTTTTAGATAGACTCTTAAATCTGTCTTGGTTTCCAATGCTTCTGAATACTGTAGAATGTTAATGGCACATCCCTTTACTACATATTCATGCAGTTTCCCGACACATCGAATAGGATCCTTACCTCCTTACTGTTAATGTTTTCTTATACTTTCAATCCCAAAATGTGGCCAGCTAAGAATTTTTTTTGAAAGGTTTCCACTCTTTGTTTAAGTTCTGTTCGTTATGGAAACGTGCACCAACAATCAGTCTGTGAGTTCGGCCAACGTTGTTACTCTGTTGCTCAAAATGCTATGTACAGCTACGGATCTATTCAGGCTTTCTCAAAACTGAAACCGGCAGTTTCGTAATTCTCCATGCGCCAATTCATTTAAAATTCATATACAAATCTGTACATATTACTATCACGTTAGTTTTCTTTTTTTTCTCTGCACCATATCGTTTATAAATTATCAGTGCTGTTTAAATCCTTAAATGTAAAACTGTTAATTCTATCTACAAATAATTTAATATGATTAATATGCCTTGTATTTCACTATTGTAGCTTGAAACGTATATCAACTCTAACCACTGACTTGCCTCGATTAGCTCTGTACTATTTGCAGGCCAGTGGTGTATCTCAATCATGTAAACATTTACGAAGCTGAAATAAAAATTGAATTGAAATGAATTGAATTGAATTACTTGATCTTGTGTTTTCTATAAATCAAAGTATCCAACTAAGCGGGCATTACGTCCACAAAATAGCAAGATATGTGTTTCAGAAGTTTTGTTTTATTCCTTTGTGCAAGTAAAGTAACAAAATTTAAAGATGAATCATTTAGCTTTGAATTCAAATCTAAACAGACATGAACTATATATGTCGCTAAAAATGAATAGCAAAACAGTTACTGTTCATCAGCAGGATACCTAAACCATGTACAATTCCACAATTGTATAGATGGATCTACGACTTTGATATTTCTGCAGATTAAACAATTCATTTTTTAACGTTGGTAACTTATGAATCTGCAGTTTTGTTTCAACAATTAAAGTTCTAGAGCTCGCCTGACCGTCTGGCCCAGGGTGAACTAAGAGATGCTTATGTGCTTTAAATTTAGGAAAACAGGGATTTTTGGTCTAATATTTGTATGGATATAAAACTAATTCCATGGGAAAATTTTCAAGAAAGATGATCACCAGGAAAATCTTTAATACGTGATTTATAGCGCTCTCTCATTCTGTTTGTCCATGCAAATAGTGCAAACTGAAATAAGGAAAACTTGTGGTTTAAAGTAATTGCTAGAATCCTTGCACCAGTTTACAATAACAAACAAAGGTAAAGGATGAATTGAACATCAACGCCACATATGAAATTTTCTGTGTTTTGCTCTTGTTAAGTAGCATGCAAGATGGCAAATTTTAAACTTTTAGATTAAATTATTGGACCTTCACATTCTCACACTAAAAAAGGTGCAATATTGTAAAAAAAAAACCTGAAATACGATCTGGTAACGTGCGTAATGATCATCAGCCAAACGATTGTCCAATCAGTAAATTCTTAAGCTACGTTGCACAGGAAAAGATTTATTGAAAGGGAGTTGATGGCCTCGTCGCATCTGTTTTAAAGTTGTCCACTTTTTGAAGTTGCGTTGATTGCTGAGAACAAGGCTGAGAGCTTTTACAACTTGCTAAACTTCAAAAGTAAATAGTTAAGTGTCAACTCGAATACTTTATCATTCAGTTGGTAGCTACCCCAGAAGCACTAAAAAGAAGGAATAAAGGTAAGTTATGTTGATACTGTGAATAAATAGACTGAGAGAAACCTGCTGTTCCCTGGTACATTTCGTATAGAGATGTGTAGTATAAGGGAAGCCACAAGAAAATGAGATTTCTTTAAAAATCCTTTTTTCGAAAATCGTTTGCCCCGAGTAACAAATACTGTAAATGAACAGAATATCGGTCGCATATTGTACTCCCTTAACACAGTAGCTAAGTTGAATTTACTTAATGGCGTATTGAGTAAATGCTCAAAACAGAAGGATTCCGTATTCATTATTTTAATGATGTTTGAACGACTTACTCAGAAAGGAAACTAAGACATCAGAATAACTATATGAAAGGTTTCTAGCAATGGCATTGTATTTAGTGTCTTGCTGAGAATAATATATTTCAGCGGCACGAACAAAGTACATTTAGGCACCTGAACCAAATTAGGATCTAGTGAAAATAGAACTATTAACCTTCGTATCCCAGTTAAATCTTCTACGTTTCGTTAAATGACTCCCAGAAATAAAAGCATGAAGTATGCGACTACGTGGCCGACTGGGGCTTCCTTATTTAGGAACGTTGGAAAAAAGCGAAACTGTTTTCTATAACCAAAAATTAAGTAAAATAAAAAGCTTGTGACGAAATTTTCATAAGCAGTTTTCTGGATTAGCTAAAATACTTGGAAACTAAAGTTGCATGATTAAAAATAAAATCGGCTACCGTGTGATATTTTAGTCATATCAATCTAATCCAAAGTTGTGTAATTTCGCCATGATGGCGGAAAACTATGGCACACACATTCGCAGTAAATATAGCAGAATAATTGTAAATCATTTATCAAGGTTGCAAAAGTCTTCGCAAGATACGCAATTTTAGTAGATCTTGCGCTTGCTGTAAAGAAATGAGCACAATCCCGGGTTATTAATATTTCACCGCCTAAATCCTAGGTATTTAGAAGAAAGACCGATATATGTATCACCACAGTGATGGAGTAATTTTCCATTAGCATCTTTTGTTCGTTCATCCATGCATCATAGTTGCCGTGTGATACTGTCTACAGGGAAGATTGCAACTTGGTTATAGATTTAGAAATAAAATGGCCTTCTAGTTGAGGTACTCAAAAAAAGTCTCCGGCGGCGGACAGGATCTGAACCCATGACTCTTATTAATCAGTCAGGTAATCTACTCACTGATATCGAGTTACAGATCTCCACATGAGTCACATGGAGAGCTGAGTCCTGATTTGTTTCTAATGTTAATATTGTGCATTCCCGCTGCACATTAGCCTCGCAGCTTTCTTTCTCCATTTTTCCGATAGTTCCATTGATATTTATCAACTATCCCTGAAAGGGAGGTGAATAGTTTTAACAATTATTCAACGAGCCTCAATGGGCTACCTGAAACTCAGGGACCATGAGGACGAGAGGAATAATTGTTTTGGTGAAATCCGGCAATTACTTGGTCAAGTTGAAAAAAATTTTGTTCATTCGTAAAAATACGGATCAGCTGCCATTGTTTTAACTTTCAAAGCGGGCGTTTTTGGCTACTAGTAGGCTATAACTTTTAGCCTACTAGCGGTTCAGACAATCAGATCGCATTATTGATAATAGACCACAAGTTAGACCTTACTAATAAAACGATAGAGTTTATGTTCGCGAACCCAAATATGCTTTGGGCCCAAATCATACTTGTTTTACCCCAAGCCGCTAGTTGAGGTTTAAAATGAGTTAGAGGAGGGCTCAAAATATATTTAAGCCCAAGAACATAAACTCTATAACTATTATTATCACTTTCGAGGGCATTGCAG
>JAOBYJ020350037.1:0-15268 GCA_025403565.2 Palythoa heliodiscus | reverse complement strand
TCATCTACAGAATTTTGCCAAAAATTTAACGTTCGCAGTAATTTCCTCGATTATTTCAGTATTGTCAATGCAATCCCAAAAAGTTGGACAAAAACCCTTAAAGAAACCATTAAGAAAGACCCAACATGTTTGGCAAAACCAAGCAACCTTTCAGCAGGGCTGGGACTTTGTGGCTGGAAGACAGAGATCTTACCACTGCGCCAATCACACCGCCTTGAACGTGTGTTAAAAAAATGATTAATTACATATTTTCAGTGTAAAATATGTAGCATTCAGCTGGTGTGAATACACACATGGTTAGACTTTTTTAAAAAAGTGACGATCTCTGCTAATTAAAATACAACACCGATTTTGTAATGAAGAACGACGTATTAAACCGCTCGCGGACAAACTGTTTGTTCAAAAGTTAATCAAGTTTTTCACCCCAGAATCTAGCTGAACTTTAAAGCACATTTCTCACCCGAGGAATGTTTATAGGTAACTTATCCGGCACTCCGAGAAGTGAGCTGGCCCCTCACCGGGATACCGTAACATTCTTTAGACAACCAGTTTTGTAAACCTGAATTACCAAGGGACAAACAGAAGTTGATACCAAGTTAGATAAAAATAAATTTTCCCTCAAAACTTTCTAGATTTGCAACCTTTTCTGTTATCATTTTAATTTTTCCATTCAATTCTTGCTAAAAACGTCAGTAATCCTTAATTTCCTTTTCGTATCAATGTTTCTCTTTTGATAAACCCGTAAAAAATACTGTTTCGTTTCGCGAGAAACGTGCCTTGATAGTGATTTAATGACTCATACACATTCATAATTTTCAGCCATACGACTACCGATCAATAATGCATTATGGAGTCATGTTCTACAGTCGCAACAATCGAAGAACTATGAGGCTCAAAATCGCGCCCCACATGGAGAAGTATCTGGCCGCCAGCTATAGCGTAAGCGGTTCTAACAGGGGAAGGCAAGTATTGAGTGACCAGGACATAATTCAAACCAACCTGTTGTACAGCTGCCCTTTTTCTAATGGTAAGTAAGTAAACAAGCTGGAGTTGTTTGTCTGAGAGGCTGATTAGCACGAAACCAGAGTTAAATTCTCGGCATCTAATTGTTGAATGTGTTTGAAATTTTTATCATTCCTAACTCACCTCAGAAGCTGAACGGCATTTATTTTCTCGTCTTTTCAAACACTCAAAATTGTCATACAAAAAGCCCCTCAAAGTTGACGTTAAAGGGAACCCGACTGTTATAAATATGTCAGGTCAGAAAATACCTTGACTGTCCCTGAATCTCCTTTGATGCTTTAAATACTCTATTAAAGGGAACCCCAGCTGTTATGAGTGTTTCAGGTCAGAAAATACCATGACTGTCCTTGAATCTCCTTTGATGCTTTAAATACTCTATTAAAGGGAACCCCGGCTGTTATGAATATGTTAGGTCAGAAAATACCATGACTGTCCCTGAATCTCCTTTGATGCTTTAAATAAGGATTTGAGCCCGTCTGTCTCAGATCCAGGGCATTTTGGCTACTTTGCCGTTTGAAATTCGTGTGCGGCGCCATTTTGTTTGTGCCCAAAGTACGCTGGGATACGTGACGTCACTCTTGCGCCCGGAGCAGAGATTCCAACCCTCCCGTTTTGGCCGGAAACCTCCCATTTTTGACAATTGTCATTTTTGTGTTTTATCTTCTACTTTTATACCTTTTTGTAACTGGAAAAAACTATGACAGTCGACTTCGCGCATCGGTGAGCGTTAAGCAGTGGCATGCATCAGCCCGCGTTTATTTTGGCGTTACAATATGAAACCCCAATTTCGTGAGGCATTAGTTTTAATAGGGACAGAGGTTCAGCTTTGACTTGATCTACATATATGATTTTTAAACTCAGGAAATGGTATCATAGAGACTAATATTCTTAAAACATTCTCAGCGGACGAAATGTCTCCGGAGCCCCCTAAAACGGCGCTAGTAAAACCTCCCTTTTTCTCATCATCAAGGGTTGGAATCTCTGCCGGAGTGGAACTAGTAGTGCAATTAATAAACTCTGAGCACAAGAGTGACGTCACGCATCCCAGAGTACTTTGCGCACAAACAAAATGGTGCCGCCCGCGAATTTCAAACGGCAAATTAGTTCAAAGAAAACTCCCAGGATTTGAGACAGACGGGTTCAAATCCCTATTTAAAGCATCGAAGATTCAGGGAGACTTAAGGTATTTCTGACCCGAAACATTGTCACAACAGCTGGGCTCCCCTTAATAGGAGATCATAATTGATCCTTCAATATTCTTACAATTTTTCCTGTGATTTGTAATAATAATTGCTACTTTAAGAAAAAAAAATGTCTGCACGTCCTTCTCCACGTTAAATTGTGTGCATTTATTTTACTTAGCATTGTTTAATTTTATTTCTTGGTATATTTCATTGGGTATAAAATGAATGAGGTAAGTCTATGGTAAAAGTTTTGTCCCGAGAATGTGATTGCGTTATCTTTCTTACTTATCTTTATCTAACTTGTCAATTTGAATTTCTTGTTACACGTGTAACGGTTGACAAGCTTCACTTTTCATTTTATTCAATTAGGTGCTCTGTTGGGGTCACCGCGAGCTATAAACAGTACACACATACTAGAAGTAACCGTATTGTGATACACGTCTAAAATTTGCTTTATGTCACATGTGTTTGATTTATAGACAAAGCAGCTGTATACGTAACTCCCGAAGGAACGATCACATCGCCTGGATACCCGAATCCATATACTATAACACACGACTTTATCTGGATTGTGAAAACACAATCTCAGCCTCACCAGACATTAACAATTCTATTTGACGATTTCTCTGTGGGTCAGCAGGATGTCTACGGAAGATGTATAAGTGATTATTTAGAGGTACTCTTTTTTAGTTTCTTAAATTTATAAAACCTTGCTCTTTTTGTAACTTACTTGAATTATACACAGTAAAAAGTTAAAAATGCTTGCAAATCACAGGAATAAATAAGAAATAAGAGTAGAACTATTCTTGCACAAACTATTTTTTCCTGCAACGTTCAACTTGCAGAGAAAATTTCACGTGTAACGTTCAGGCTTCTCTGCAATTATTGCAAATGCAACGAAATTTTGCGAGACATGTTGCAGCGTGCAAAATGTACTTCTCAACTTTCAGTTGCAAATATTTACGGAACACCATACTTGTTGCTCAACTGTAACTTTCTTAAATCGCGGACTAAAATAGCGCTACCTAGAAAGTTGCAAACGCCTAACGGTAACTTGCAACCCTTTTCTTTCACTGTTATCATTGCATTGCAAATTTCAGGAAAAGTACGCTCGGTATAAAATCTATGAGCTCAGTGGAGATATGCGTTCGGTGAGGACATCAGCGTTTCCATTATGACGTACACTCTGTGTCAACTCCAAGTGTTTTATGGGGATGTAATTTCTGTGGGGATTCCAGGGATTCCTTAGAATATGCAATTGGCGGGAATTCCAGGGATTCAGTAGGCATGCGGTCTCAATGGTGATATTAGGTATTCTATTAGGGTGTGCATTCTAAGGGAATCAGTGCACATGTACCCTTTGTGGGGATTCCAGGGATTCCGTTAAAATGTGCGCTCCATGGGAATTCTAGGGGTTTAGTGGGGACATGCAACGGGTGAGAACATCAGGGTTTCAGCGGGGATGTGCCATTGGTGGGGATTTCAGAGGTTCCGTCAGAATATGCGCGCGGAGGAAATTCCGGGCGCTCTGTTAGGATCTGCGTTTGGTAGATATTGCAGGGGTTGTTTGAGCTTTATCCCGTTAAGGAAGACAACCGCGAGAAAAGGTCATGACACGAGTTATGATCTCTCTTTCTTCCATTCTTTTGCGTATTGAAAAAATACAAAAGTGAATTCCTTAAAAAAACTCTTAAGTTTGCAGGAGGTAAGATTTGATGCCGTTTTCCCCCTCCCCCCTTCCTACTGTTTTGGATCCGGAAGAGCTACCGTCCCCCCTTACTTTATAATTTAAACCAGGACGGAGATTAGTTTTAATAATTGAGTTTTCCCCTCAAAAAACTGTACATACTACATCCAGTTTGAACATGAATAACGCAATAGTAAATATAAGTTACTGCTCTGTATTAGATACGGAACGGTAGAGGACTCTTATCTCCATTCCTAGCCAAGGTTTGTGGCACCAGAATCCCTGACGTCATTTCCGCGTTTGGAGACAGTTTGTACTTCCGGCTTCACGCAACCGAAAGAAACGCAGATGTCACTAACAGCACTACACGTGAGGAACAGGCACAATGGAAGTTTTCACTGCGGTACAAAACATATAGTATGTTACTTTATATACTATAATACGTTCTAGGAAATTTGTCTTCCGTTTCTCAATAAGAAAGAAAAGGATCGGAAAAACAAAACAACGTGAATTTATTTTGGAGAAAAAGTAATTAGGGTGAAGGTGAATCTGGGAATGGCGTAAATTTGATTCTCTGTCTTTTATCTAAAATTTTAAAGAAGCTGTTGTTTTAGCTTCCTTCTTGCTCATTTTAATCATTCACTTTTTTGGACAAATGTAGAAATGACTGGGGGAATAAATTAATTGCTCTCAACGCCGCTTCAAGATACATAAGCTATACGCCACTCGACAAGGTCGGTGCGAAGGCTCGTCTGGTCTATGACTATATGTGTAACGTCTCGGCCAGTTGTATTAAGCAAAAACTTGCAATGGAGTTGAGGAAAAACAAATCTTAGCCTAAGCGCGCGATGCCCACGATTTGAATCCGGAGCGAGTGAGGGTGATTGCTGCAACCTAACTCCATTTGTAACGGTCCCCTTATTTATAATTGTTCAGTATCAAAAGTAAAATACGTTTACAGAAAACCTAAGATTCAATTATTTTAATAAAAACAGGCAAGCCTAATACATGGCACTTTTGAAACAATTGACATCACGTCAAATGCTGCAAATGTCTCAAAATAACGTCTCACTGTCAAATTTTTAGTGTTAAAGTAAACAAACGTTAAGCTCCCTGTACGTATGTAGTGTACCAATCGATTGTTTCTAACTCTGAAAGCTAAATATTTTTTATAGAAATAAATTTTTTTTCTGTTCTCTAGATTGTAGTCGGCGAATTAAGAACCCTCTCGGCTATATTCAAAGTCCTGGCTATCCCCGGGGGTACCCGGCAGGGAAACACTGTGTCTGGCAAATTAACGCCCCCAGCGGCTTCAGAATTAAAGTCCAATTTTCTGAGTTCCATTTACGAGAAGTGGATACCAGGCGTGGTTGCCTTGATTTCCTAGAAATGAGAGAAGGGGATCTACCGCTGTCCAAGTTCACTGGCCGTTACTGTGGGCGCAATAACCCTGGTGAAATGGTTATACGGAACAATAAACTCAGATTGGCATTTCATTCACAAGAAGGACGTAGTGACAGGCCAGCTGGTTTTCGAGTTAGATATCAATTCATCGGTACGTGCAAATTATTAGTAGATTGTAAGATTTACACCGTGGAAAAAGAGAAATACGTTTATTTCTTTTCTTCCACGGTGTAAAACTTTCAGTCTACTAAAACTGTTTCCATAGAAACACTGACGCAGCATTATCATTTTATCCTAAGTTAGTTGAGTGGACTGGTTATGAAACTTAGTAAACTACAAAGAAGATTGCAATGCTGCTTTGTTTCATGTTGAGTGCAGGGTCACGGTTATGATCTTTTGTTCTAGGTGTGATGGCTCGTTAGTCCATTGGCCGTTTGTTCATTTACATCTCAAAGCCTTTTGTAATCTGTGCAGGTTCAACGTCATATTTCAATAGGGCAAGAGAGAATAAAAACATAGAACAAAGAAAGCCGCCAAGTTTCCTAACCATTTAACTCTAATAACTATGTGTTATCACAAATGCACTGATTATGATCAATATGTTGTCCAAGAAATCTAGTTAAGTGAAACTTTTATCTTGCATTCTGTCGACAGAAAACAATTTATGTTTTTTTCTTTAAATGCAATTTATTAACTTTGACCTAAAATCCATTAACTTGTACGTCGGTGACTCGTGACCACTATAACCATCCCGTCACGTGACGAAAGAGAACGAAGTATTGTGGTCAAGTAGCAACAATTTCGTTTCCAAAAGCTTTTTCTAGCAGACTGCGCCTCTACAAATTTGAACGAAAACAGTTTATACTGTAACTGCAACTGTATTTAGGTAAACGATTAGTTACAAAAATTAATAAAGTCCGGAACGACTATTATTCTACAAACCGGAAGAAGGTTTTCTTTAATAGTTATAGTGACTTTAATGTTTTGTGGTGTTTTTAAGATTCAAGTATTAATATTTGCGTGTAACAGCAGCTGTATCATAATTTTAAAATGATTACTAATAATAAAGGAATACTAAAACTAATGATGATATAATAAACGTGATGATGATGATGATGACAATGATCGTGGTGGTGATGGTGATGATGATGATGATGATGGTGATGATGGTGATGATGATGATGTTGATGATGATGGTGGTGATGATGATGATGATGATGACGGTACGAGGTGATGATGATGATGATGGTGATGGTGATGGTGATGGTGATGATGATGATGATGATGATGATGATGATGGTGATGATAATGATGGTGATAATGATGATGATAGTGATGGTGATGGTGATAGTGATGGTGATGACATGCATTTATCGTCGCCTTCTTCTCTTCCACTGTGTTGTTTCAGTGTTCTTGTGTTATCTATCGCAACGTTTTAGCAATCTCTTGCCCATTTCAGGTGACTCTGTAGTCATGCCAGATTACACGCCATTTCAAAAAAAGTTATTGTTTTCATAAATTTGATTACAGTCTTTTTGTTATCACTGTAGCGTCCACTCTCGCAATCGTTAATTTTGTTAATAAATTTCACTTATGCATTGATATTCATTATCCAGACATCGACGAATGCGCCGAGCAAAAGACGTTGTGTGAACATGGCTGCGCTAATTACCCAGGTGGCTTTGCGTGCGGCTGTCGTTTGGGATTTAAATTTGTAGAAAAGGAATCAAACAACGGAGAGCGACACTGCGTAGGTAAGCCTGTTTATCCTGAAGAAGCTAAGAAAGTCACTCAAATATTCTATGCTCGGCTGGGCCAGGATTTGAACCCGGGTTATAAGGCAGAGATCTTACCACCGCGTCAACCACGAAGCCGTTCTAAAAAGGGGTATAAAAACTTTGGTTTAATTTTAGTTAATAAAAAGGCGCCCCACGTAGGGAATGGGGGGCGGGGTATTTGTGTCACGTAGTTGACGTCAATATTTAGTAACAAGAAAAAAAAAATCACCAGAATCACTAGCCTCAAACAATCGGAGCGCATTGATAAGATAAATCACTATTATTTTGTATTAAAATTTTGTTTTTCAGATATTGATGAATGCGAGGTTAACAATGGCGGATGTTCAACGGGCTGTATTAACACAGAAGGGAGTTATTTCTGTGGCCCCTGTCCAAATGGCTATTACTTGGATGAAGACAAAAAAACATGTAAAGGTTAGTTTATATTTCTTTCTTATTTCTTTGGGGTATTTTTTATGCTTTTCATAGTGAGACCATAACCCGGAGCGTACAACTTCAATATACTTGTGAGTTGTGTCACGGCCATTTCACAGACCGAGCTATTTTTAGATTAATTTTCCCGCGAATCCAATCTCCCACAGGGGCCTTGGTCTCCCAGAGAAGCTTTGCTAGCCAATCATAAGCCTTGGATAATTATTAACTGCTTGGACGCGTGTCAACTGGACCTGAACTTTTCGCGGGAAAAGCCTGTCTAAAAATAACTCGGTCTGTAAAAATGCTGTGAAGTAGCCCCGGTATGATAAATACATGTATCTGTTTTACATGTAGAATGTATGGAATGCCACTTTGGACTTTTCCTTCAATGTTATATTTTCAGACTCAGACGAATGCAAACTGTCCGTGTGTCAGCAAGAGTGTGCAAACTCTCCTGGGGGGTTTCAGTGTTCCTGCAGAGTTGGCTTCATATTGGGACTTGACAAGAGGAGTTGTTTTGGTATGAAGAAACCTATATCACAATCCTAACCATCATCATCATCATCATTATCACCATCAACATCACCTGCTTTTTGTCCTCTCCTCCATCGTCACTGTCTTCACGGTCATTACTATCATCTTCATTATCATCTTCTTTTTCTTTTCCATTATCATTATTATTATCATTATTACCATCATTATCATCATTATCATCATCACTATCATCATCGTTATCATCATTACATCATCATTATCATCATCATTATCATCATCATCATTACCATCATTATCATCATCATTATCATCACTATCATCTTAACAATTTCAATCATCATTACCACAATCATCTTCTTCTTCAGTTATTATCAACATAATCGCCATCGTCATTATCATCAGTAGCAGTAGTTGCACTACCACTACATGAACAAAAAACTATTTTCCTGTCTCAAATTGGATAGGAGCAATGTGTTATACAAATGATTGTTCCCTTCCCCGGCCAAATACATCTCAGGTTACCACCCGAGAGTTACGGTTTTATCTCCAGTCTTACAGAGTTTAAAATAAAGAGTTTTTAATGCTTTGTGATATAATAAGCTAATTGTTAAAATTGGATGTTATATATTGACAATCTAAAAACAATCAATTTGTCCAAAATGCGACCGAATTAGGCTCGTTCTTAACGAGACAAAGTAAACAAAATTTTTTGAAAAACTTAAATTCTTTCATTCGTCATTCTTGTTTCTTTAATTATTGTTTAAATGCATGGCATGTTAACTAGAGTTTAGATCTCTAAGGGCTTAAACGGGCTCACTATGTCTTAATTAACTACTCATTTTGTCGATCTGCCTGGGAAGGAATTTCTCCTTGGCGCTTCGTACACACTTCCTTTTATTCGTTCTGTGCAACACCACGAACAGCGCAACTTATAATAATAAAATAATAATTCTATTTTTAGCTGAAGTTTTGTTTTAAAAAATCTTAATAAAAAAAGACACGATGACAAGTTTAGTTGACGACGTTTCGATGCTATCCGGCATCATTCTCAAGTAGTATTATTAATGCAAGTTGAACTGTTTACATACAATGTATATGCTGCATACCGTTAGAATAAAACAATTCAAATGAAAATGGTATTAGAGTAGAGACAAATGCCTCAAAGGAAAACAGAGGAAAACAGTAATTATTATCTACAAAAAATGCCTCGAGGGATGAGAGCCTTGACTTATATAATTTATACGATGTAGTTAATATATATTTCATTTGACAGTTTCAGTCATTGTTAATATTACAGATGAACATTTGAAAAGAATTAAAAGTCTGAACGGATGAAAACCTTGGTCTTGACAGAGTCTGTTTGTTTGTTTAGAGACGGTTTTAGTTCTTTTATGTAAAGCATTTCATAAATGAGGCATTCTAACTTGTCACTCCAATGTTTAAGGTCTTTAAAACTCTTGTCAATTAAGGAAGAAGACGCAAAACCATAAAGTTATAGAGGTTTCTCGATATTTTTGAATACTTTCTTTTGCTTGTTTCTGTACCAAACACCAAGCACTACCATTCTGTACCGGAACCCTCACGGCACCAATTGGCCGAATTACATCCCCACCCATCCCCTCCTGGTATAAAGGTGCAGTCGACTGTCAATGGACCATCCGAGTCCTGGACAAATACACTATTGGTATGTACATATGGCTGAAGTGGTCACGTGATCAAAGGTGTCAGAACTACGTGGAAATCACTCTGAATGAGGGCAAAGGAAGATACTCTTTACAACTCTGCGGACAGCAGGATGTGGAGGGACTGGATCTCACTCATTTCAAATCACATCAACTTACTGTTCGATATCACGCCGAGGTGAGCTTAAGTATAAACATATCTTTAAACGTTAGTCTATTTAGCACAAGAGCTAAGTTGGCACAGTGATCATTATTGACGTCTCCAACCTATGCGACCCGGGATCGAATCCTAGGCTCTGTACGTGGTTGTGGGCCGAGATTTGTTGATCTCAATCTGACTCCGAAGGTTTTGTTCCCAGTTACTCCAATTTTTCTTCCTTAGCAAAATTGACTTTCACGCCCAATTCTGAGCTTCGATCTATTAAACATTAACCGCCGGCTAGGAAGAGCGGGCAACCATTTTTTCACAAAAGACGTCAAATAAAATATTTAGCACAATAGACCCTTTCACAGTTCCCAAAAGGTAACCAAGTTTCTACATGAAGCTAAGGCTAAGGTTGACCTGGCGCAGTTAGAGAAGTGAAAATAATAGAGATGCTAATCAGTGTCGTTTTTATGATAATTTATTCCACTTCTCTAACTGTGCCAGGTCAACCTTAGCCTCAGCTTCACGTAAAGGCTTGGTTACCTTTGATCAGCAACTGTGAAAAGGTCTACTGGTAAGGTGCTAGTCTGCTAAGATACAGGCGGCTCGGATTTGATTCCCGGGCAGATATTCAGTAACGGCGGCATGGTTGGCGCAGCGGTAAGATCTCTGCCTTCCAACCACAAGTTCCCGGGTTCAAATCCCGGCCGTGCCGAGAGTTGAGCATTTGTGTGATCATCTTTTCCGCCAAAGCTGACTCAGCTTTCCATCCTTACGAGGTCGGTAAAATGAGCACCAGCTTCTGCTGGGGGCACTGCAAAAACCAAAGATCAGCACCGGGTGCAATGGGTCACTTGGGTTTGTAAAAGGGTTTCGCTGAGCGGACCATTATTTGGTAGAAGGTGCTGCCTTTGCTCCCCGGTGGGGGACTCCTCATAAACGTAGACGGGGGTGCTCGTCAAGAAAATTTATTTTCATCCCTAAGGGATAGCAAATCGGGTGTGATCAATGGTGAATGAAACCCTAAGAGATAGCGAATTGGGCGTGGTAAAGCGATTTTAACCCTAAGAGATAGCAAAGGGATAGGAAAGATTTTGAATACCCATTAGGGATAGCACCTGGGGTTAATTTTATACCCTAAGGGTAGGACGAGCACCCCCCCTCCGGGCTTTGCTCTTACATCTGCAAATGGTTAGGCCACGTTGATGAAAGGCTTAGTCTCATATCTCTCTAAAAACAACTCGCAAACGTCTTAAACATTTATAGAAAAGTTATCTCATTGCTATTTTGTGTCCCAAGACATACTTGTTGTGTACATGAGTTAATTCCTTTTACGAGCTTAAGTGGCCCAATGGAGCCGCCACTGAGCTCCGTTTTCTGTTTAAGTGGATGAGAGACATTTGTAAAGTTTGTGGTCAAATCCTAACACAATTTTATATGTCTCTGTAATAGCCGCCGTACTCGGAAGGATTCCGTATCAGTTATCACATGCGACCCAAGAAAGAAGAGTTGTGCGGAGGTGTACTGCGCAGAAGCAGTGGAGTTGTCCAGACGCCAGACTTTCCTTCCCCATATCCAAATAAGGCCAAATGTATATGGAAAATCAGAAGCCAACATGGAAGAAAAGTAATACTACAATTTGATTCGTTTGACCTCGAAAGTCAAACATCTTGTAAATACGATTTTATAGATATTCAGGAAAAGGACTCGCCCTCTTCTCAGATCAAACCAGTCGGACGTTTTTGTGGGAACAAGAGGCCTCCCGTGATAACAACTACCGCCAATGAACTGTTGATCACATTTCAGTCGGACGGAACTGTACAGAAATCGGGATTCCGAGCGAAGTATTATGCAAGTTGACAAACAAAATGAAAGTTAGTTAGGGCTAACGTCTATGGAGAAACTTTTATTCATTTCTTTATCATACCCCGTTTATATGGAGAAAGGCCGTACCTGGTAGAAGGGTTACCCCTCTAATCTAACCAAGTTATAGTGGCTGCATATTATTATTGAGTAAGAATATGTTGAACATGCGTGTGTGATTTTTATTTCTATCACAAGCGTTACGCTTAACGCAGCAATGTCCTGCCTTGGGAGACTAGGTTCTAGTGAGAGATAACTTAATTTCGTATTGGCCCAATACGAAATCAAGTTTATGTCGTTGAGTTGAACATCGCTCTTTATCTTATCCATGCTTAAGTTATATTCATTGTTTTTCGCCTGTGTGACAACACTGGACCTTTTCGTTAATATTAGTTTCTTTTTCATTTTTATTCAAAAACATTAAAAATATTCTTTTCAGTGTCCCATTGGTTTTGGTCTTCACTTGGTGGAGATGTTGTAGTTCTATCTTGAGACCTTAGCGTGCCTAAAACAAAACATTATCGGTTAGAAAAAATATTAAAAATGCATCAATCAGTAGCTTAAACTAGTGGTTCTAGAATAAAAGCCAAAACACGAACTTTCATGCGGCTAAGTAAAACATTTATTCGCTGGCTTCGAAGTAATAAAAATTCAATTCATATTCACTACAATAATTATCGGAGAAACAGCGATTCGAGACAGATATATACCATGGTTATGGCAAAAATCAACAGTAAATTCTGTTTAGCAATATATAACAAAAAGAAATCGCGGTTTTACCTTGTTCTTGAATTTTGAGTTTGTTTGTAAAACGATCGCGGTCTGTGCAAAGCATCCCCTTGTTCAATCCAGCAAGGGCAGCCGCTGTTGATTTTCTCCGTCTGTTTTCTGCTTTTGAGATGCTTACAGCAACAGCTAACTGCCTAAAGGTCAACGGCAACGAAATATAACGACTAATAATTCCATGATGGGCTGAGCAAAAGAAGATGAACTAGAGACAAAACAATTGAGCTAAAGTGCGAAAGCGAATACGTGACATGAGACATCGATCGTGTTTTAAAAAACTTACCTCTTCATTTGACACTTCTGATTCCATCAGAGCGCTAGATCAAATAGCTGAAAAACGTAGGTCTTACAACATCAAAGTAAAAGAGCCGGCTGCAACAGTTTTATCACAAAGGCAATCTTTCTCTCAAGCGATACACAACATTTTAATACTTGTTTGTTACCGGTAAACTAGAGCTTAGTCTCCCATAGTGGGACATTGCCCCTTTAAACCTCATTTGATACTTAACTTGGGGACCAAAGTTTGTTTATTAGCTGTGCTGTGCTGACGAGGCCAAGCGGGCTGACTATTTCAATGAATCACATTCAAGCACGCTTGACTGAATTAAATTGTCAAATGATAAGGTCACGTTTAATGCATAATTTCTTTCTTTAAACCCGTCGTTATGCAATAATATAAACCCAAAACATTTTAAAAATATTTGAATTCCTATCCGATCATAAGGTTTTTTTGATTATTTTTCGTCTTTATAATTTAAATTTATATGGACATGAATGGGAAAAAGCGTGATGAATTTAATGGTATTTTATACTATAGACAGTATAGTTTGTTTGAAGACTACAGAATCTTATCAGATTTGGTCAGCTTTCGGACAACTAATTCAGACTTCTACCATGTTTTGCAGTCGCAAAATAGTACTAAAACACTTTTAGAGAAAAACTTTGAAAATAAAAAAATAAAAAAAAATCGATCTCTTTTTCAATGGTCGGGCGGGGACGCTGACCAATTTGTTTTTACTTGGCCTTATCATCATTATCATTTTCCTGTCATGGGTACGCCACATCGTTTTCAAACAGGCCCGTACACAGGATGTTGTGTGAGGGGGTGCGAGCGAGCGTCCCTCGATCACGAGCACTCGAGGGAGGCATATGCATGGGGCATGAGCACTCGCTGGGAAATTTTAAAGTGGTACTACGACGAAATTTTCGGTCTTTCTTTTTTACCTTTTCCAACGTAAATTTAAGTCAATATGTTCGTAAAAACTCAATTTAGAAGAGTTTAGAACGATGCAGCCAAATTAAGGTTTGAAATAGCGGGTCGAAAATCGCAAAGCCGTCCGCCATTACTCATTCCGCAAAAGTGAGCCGGCGACATTACTAATAAGCGGATTTACTCAAGAGTGCGCATATGACGTCATATGCGCACATTTGCCTCGTTCTTCGAGTGTTCATAGAGAGAATACAGAGGGAATGCAACCCAGTTAGGACATGAACTACACATCGCCTTGGAGGCATTATTTTTGTAAGGTGACAGCGCAAGAAAAACACTGCATTATTTTGTTGTGATGCGCGAATAGTACATTCTGTCGTGAATTCTATGCCATGCGGTTCACGATTCAGTCAGACTCAGAGATTCAAACGCTAACAACAGTCCTTGATCACACTTATAATCTATTTTGTAAGACGACAATCAGTTTAAAAACAATGACGAGACGCTCAGTAACACTTACCCTAGTGTTCTTTAAAAAGAGATGTCCAAAATAACTTTGTTATTTAATTACTCATTTATTTATTATTTATTTTAGTTATTTTTTAATTCTTAGAAGAATTCTTACTGCACACTCCTTTGGCTTTAACTTGACCACGCTCGAACAAAACTTGAGATGCAGAAACTCGTCGATCAATCACGAGGGTGACGTCATCGCAAGTATTTCCTCTGACTCTCTTTACTAGACAATCGACTACTAAATCTGACTCTTTACTGGATAATCGATTGCCAAATAGGTATACTTGCACCCAAATATGGAAAAGCGGTCAATTTCGCTGAAAATGAGAAATTTTGTCCCTCACACGGCTCTTGGCTCTGCCGCCTCGCAATCCTCGCGTTTTCGCTCGGATTGCTCGTTGGCAATTATCGGACTTCCCGTGCGAATATCGAGATGAAACTTGGCATGGCAAGTATCTATAAGTTATAGCTTCCAAAAATGTTAAGATATGGATATACAAAATTTTGATCGTAGTACCACTTTAATGTTCAGGTTGTATGACAACGCAATCCTGCGTTTTATTTTCTGTTGGCAAAAATCAGAGTATAAAGTTAGTACATATCTGAGTCGGTTTTTGCCTAAACGCGTCAATTTGCCGCTTTTGACAAACTGTTTTTGTGATTGAAAGGACTATGTTTTCGTTTCTCGACGTGGATCGGTATATATGGTTTTCATGGCAAATAATACAAGATAGTGCTAACTGCAGCTGCATGGTAATATTTTCCCATAAAATATTAATTTTATGTTTCCCCAGTTACTGGAGGTCCGTTATTTATGTTTCCCCAGTTACTGGAGGTCCGTTATTGTCAATTTTTATGAGGGAGGAAAACCGGAGTACCCGGAAAAAAACCCTCGGAGTCAGATTGAGATTGACAAATCTCAGCCCACACGCGAATCCAGGATTCGATCCCGGGTCCACAGAGGTGGGAGACGCAAATGATGACCAACCCGACTCCCCGATGAATCTTTACGACAAATAATACAAAGATAAATCACTCAATACTGTAGGGAAGCAAAAAG
>JAOBYJ020349083.1:0-15270 GCA_025403565.2 Palythoa heliodiscus | reverse complement strand
AAAACAATCGTCATCAATTCCCAGTTTTGTTGGACCCAACAATGTTGGCACTTGTTGCGTTCGTTTGCATGCACCACGCAACAATCGCCATCAATTCCCAGTTTTGTTGGACCCAACAATGTTGCCACTTGTTGCGTTCGTTTGCATCGGCCTTTAGTTCAGACATCTGTCATCAAATGTATTCACAAAACATGGTCTTTATTCCTTTTTTTAACTTATATAAAGTGATATACACTATCATTATGTGGCCAGCCACAAAGAAAACAAATTCTACATTGAATTTAATCCTAAATTGACGCAAAAACTACAGAGCAAAAAAATCAAGTATATTCTAAAAATTTGAGGCAGTGACAAAAATAGTTAAAATGCAGTGCAATTCATCGATGTTTTCAAATTTTATAAAGGAAATATGTTTATATTGAAGAAATTTAAAATTTATAGGTATATCATAGACAATTCTTCTGCCGCACTTAGACTCTTCAATCTAATTCTTTATCCGTTGAAAAAATCGCGTCACGAAAACTGCTACTTGCTAGTTCTTCCAGGCTTCAAACTCAATATCACTGTCATGATAAATTTTGACTCATTCCAGATTGGATTGCTCAGAATTTGGTAAGTGTTCTCAGCAACACGGTATCTGTTAAGGTGCGACATTAGGACCAAATAAAAAAAATTCCCGGTTTCTCATCAGAAATTTTTGAAGAAGTAAATGCGGCCAGCGGTTGTTTTTCTCTACTTTTCTGCAGCAAACGAGTCGTTTTGGTTCACCTTACGGAGCGGATCAATATGGGAGCTGCTGAGAAACCGTGATTTCTTTATTTGGCTTTATACCCAGAAACATGAAAGATCTGTTCTGATTGTCTCTAACAATAGTGCTTCTGAGAAAATTTAAACGAAAAATACAAATTTTACGTCTGTCCGTTATATGTGGCAATTATATCGTATCGTTGCACGTTCGTACCGGAAAATCTCATAAAAAAAATACTCGAGAGCAACTTATAAGAGTAGATTATCATTTACAAGATTTTCTTACCGAAGTCTGTTTCTGCAAGGAAAGCCTTATTACATACAGACATATTCTCCGGTACAATTCAATTACCATATATGGCGGATCTACAAGTCCAACGTCTATTTACCATTTAACTACAAAATATCCTCTTAATGATAGATTTTTCTTAAATATTCTTTGGTTAGAATTTTTCACCTTTTAATACTGTTAAAAGCTCAGTAACTGAACAATTGTCTTTTCAGTTACAATGTCAATCTAAAGTCCTATCATTTAATAGTTTGCAATTATTTGCCCGCCTTCCTACTTTCACAAAGGCTGCCTTTTCAGACGAAAATTTTTTCTGATTAAGAAACCTTCAAGCCTCAAAGACAGCAGAAGTTGTCTTGTACACGTTTTGTTATCTATCATTTGGGCCTAATACAACCCCTTTTAATGGACCACCAAATTATAATATCACCAAATTATAATACCACCAAATTAAATGTCCTGGCGGCAATCCAAGTTCTTGAGTGACACAAGTCACTTTGTATAATTCTGATAATCTACAGTCAAAACTGAAAGTTATGTCTTTTACTGAAACACCAAATCACTACATCACCAAAAAGACAATAAAAAATAACAAGGAAAAAAGTGTCAGGCTTGGGCTGAGTCCGTGCAGGTAACTAGTTCCACTGCGATACTGTTTGCACCCATTTTAAGGGTAGATTCGTTTGGGAAAATTCCGGAATAGGAATAGATTTTGGAACAATCCAGAACTTTTGGATTTCCACTTTTCCAAAGAAACAGTTAATATAAGTAATCCAGGTAATGCAGTTCAAATCAGCGTACTGACTTTTTAAAAGCATTTGTAAACACTGGTATTAATAAGCACTGACATTCCGTTTGTCTCTGTTTTTCCCTCTCGATATTGTGCGTGCTTTGGAGGCAGCATTGTTGTACATTTGCTGAAAAAAGGCAAACAACATAACATGTTAGAATTGGGTTCATCAGGCAAAAAGTCACGAGTCAAAAACTGTTTCAGACTAGGCCCAAGTAAAGGTTAAATCTTAACAGATGTATTTGTTTCCAACCTTATAGTTCCTTTAAACATATTTTCTTGTATACATATTGTAATGCGCATTTGACAATATCAGGCTTGCCAAACATCAGAATGAAAAAAATTCCCTGATTTTTCCCTGACCTAGAGCAAGATTTCACTGACCTTAAACTCGGCAATTTGCACAGAGAACATAACATGCTTCACATAATTTTCAGTTTTTTTGTTTAGACGTTCAATAAATCAAAAGGAAAACCTTATAATATCCAAATAATATAAATTTCCCTGACTTTGACCAGAATTCCAAAATTTCCCTGACCAAATGCAAAAAATTTCGTTTTTCCCTGACTTTTTACTGACCATGGCAACCCTGGATATTATACATGAAAAATATGCACTATGAATATCAAATGCCGTAAACGCTCTACTAACTATGAAATGAGGCAGTCAGATTGTAGCAGTGGTCATCATTCGCATCCCCCCCCCTCTTCCCCTCCCCTCCTTCGTCTCCACAACCCAGGATCGGACCCTGGTCTCCGCACAAAGGCTGAGATATGTCAATCTCACTCTAAGGGTTTTTCTCTGGGTACTCCGGTTTTCCTCCCTTTGTGAAACTGACTTTCAGACCAAAACATTAGCCTCTGGCTAAGAGAGGGTTGTTCAATACACACCATCTGAGTTGGATCGCCTGAGGTATAGCGCGATCCATCTAATTTCATGAACACTGCAGGCACTGACGTAGATATAGTTGCTGTGATTAAGAGCTTTGTAAGTACTGGCAAGGCATACACATGATATTAGTTTGTCAATATTGTGGCCGGCAAACATGGTTCTGCTTCGTTTGTGTGCGATATTTTTAGGGAACGAGGCATACAAATATTATATTTTAGTTGTCAATATTGCGGCCATAATCGCAATCAATCAACATTGGCCGGGGGAGGGTGCAAAATCTCGATGGATCGTGTTCGATCGGCCATCTGTCACCATCTGACAAGATCCGTCAGTCAATCCAAGACAGATCAACGATCTGACTTTTGGCAGGATGGATTGTCTAAATTAGAGACGGACATGAATGGGCTAGGAAGGACGGGCAACCACTTCCTTTGCAATTGACGTCAAATAAAGTATTTATTACTAAAAATAAACCCCAGCAAGGAACACACTCACACTTAGTCCGTCGTTTACAGTCAACAGCCAATTCCATGAAAACCACACTGTGTGGACTGAAAAATCATACTTCTAGGATTTTACCATGTTTTTATGGAAAAACTGCATTTTTTAAGGAATAACAAAACTTAAACAAAAAATTCCAAACATCAAGGACTTCCAGATTTCCAGGTGATGTAAAATGTAAAAATCATGTCTCTAATGTCAAGATGAATAGATTTTCACAACTGCAGTTTTTGTCTGATACCTACTCTCTCAAATCTGCTGGCCTTGTAGACTTCAGCTGCCTTTACTGGTGCTCCAAGCTTAAAAATGTCTCTCAACAATTCATTCTCCTAAAATTAAGTCATAATAATAAAAAACAAATTATATTTTGTATTTTATAGCACGAGGATCCATAAGGAGATGCTCTTACATACTTTACAAGTGAATACACGGTTCATCAGTTGAGAGTCTTTGAGTAGCCTGCTTTATGCTGCTCAGATATATTGGAAACATAAAGAAATGCCCTCAGTAGAACAGACAGACAGCAACACCCGGATCACTACCCTACTCATTGCGACAAGCAAGTGAGTTCTTTTAAGGCTCATGATGGAGCACCAAGCGACTGAACCTACAGTTTAACATTTTTATCAGAGAGGATGCAGAGATCTAACCATTTGCAGATTTTAAAGCAAAGGCCGAACCTTCTCCTGTTATTAGACCCTGAGCGAAAATCCCCAACCTCCCGCACAGCAGACTGCAACCTTAACAACTAGGCTGACCAAGATTTTCCTAACTCCACATAAAAATTTCACAACACAGTGTGACTGACACTCTAACAATTTAAGGTACTCAAGATCAGAGCAATAACGTTTTAGGATACTCATAATCACAGCAGTAACGTTTTAGGATACTCATAATCACAGCAGTAACGTTTTAGCATGGTATTTCTGCTCAATTGCCAGATCAGAGTGTAGAAGCATGACTAAGACAAATGAGTCCTGGATTATTGCTTAAAAGTCGACTTAATCATGCAAAACATCAACCTAATCAGAAATTAAGTATGTTATAATTAATGTAATAATAAATTAAAATTAGTATAGTGTTGTTGTTGTTATTGTTGTTGTTGTTGTTGTTGTTATTGTTGTTGTTGTTGTTGTTGTTGTAGCTGACTACAAAAGAAGATATGTTATGTCTTAAATATCTTTTCAACTTTAGAAACTTTTCTGCTAGACTAAAGAATTGTGGTATAATACCTGAAGATGGGCAACTACACCAGTACCAAGAGAATCTTTGAAAGCACTGTACTGCCTCCTGGTAGACCACGAGTCAAGTTCAATGCACTCACTGCCAAATCTGATCAACTCTTCTGGAACACTGCCATCCTGAAAAACAAATTAGTTGGTTAGCTGCTGCACATTGTTAACTCGCAACTAAATTTAGAAATCAATTTAAAGTGCCAATCACCCCTTGCCAGTTTTATGAAATTTTAAAAATATATGTATATTTAAGATGTTTTCTGAAGAAATTTTATGTACTTTGGTTTCTGTCTTCATTTAATCAGTCGGCAAAAATCGTATTTTAAGCACATTTTCCGCCATACTGGATAAAAAAAGGAGCAATAGAGGGATTGGGCACTAACTGTCTTGTGAAGTCAACCCTGTATCACAAAACTTTAGCAACTAACTTCCTCTCTATACTATAGCCATTTGCCGCATTCACAATTCGTAAGAAATATGCATGATAGATGTGTAGTTGGTGGATGTTCTGCCTTCCCAGATGTTAACAAGGGTTTACTGTTTATACTGGTTGACGTCACACACCTGCTAGTGCCAGTGCCCCTTAATGCTCCTTTTTTACTTCGAAAACCATATTAATTTTTTCAATCGCGTCGTAAAAATTGGGAATAATTTCAAATTCAATTTTGTTGCTTGCTTTTGCTTGTATTTGAGGTCTACTTTAAGAAAAAAAAGTTTGGCTAGGGGTGATAAGCACTTTAAAACACTTGGAAACGTCATAGAGCTGTAGATACACTGTTATTATACCAGAATTAGGTTTTATAGAAAAAAAACTGTTTATAGAATGAAAAACACGATCAATTCAAAGAGCTTTAAAACACTTAGCAGTAGTTATTCAAATACTTTCTAAAGACTTTTATTCACTGCCTGAGCACAGAAAAGCAAAACATTAGACTGTCCACATACAGGAAATTCATTCATTTTAAATTCATTTTGCTTCGGCATGCTAGGGCTTCAGAATGCTTGCTATGGGCTAACAGTATATAAGTAAGGCATTTAAGAGACTAGACTAGAAGTGAAGTTGAAAGACTTTTTAATAATTTTTTGTTTTTCAACAAAAATTGGCTATTCTCAAAGCTCAAAGAATTTTTAAAAGTTTAAAGTTAAAAGTACTTTCAGCCCTGCAAAAGATGGAAGACAACAATTTTGAATACAGTATTCTCTAAATGAAACATACATATCGACTTGTAGTCAACATAAATGAAGTTCCACAAACGTATTTAAAAAATATTTTGAATAAGAATGACAGCACTGCCTAACCTCAACAGCTTTCAATATGTCTCTAAAGCTTGACCTCTGCTGTCGGCGATCTTTCTTGGCTTTGTGTTTACTTCCATCAGTTGCTAGCTCCTTCAAAGTGTCACACAGACCATTTTGGACACCAACAAAGTCTTCATCTAGGTCTCGTCCAAGTTCATACATCAAAGCTAAAGCTTCCCCTGCAGAGATTCTGACATTAAGATCTGCACTCTGAAGAAGACCTGCCACTTTAGTCAAGTACCTAAAATTAAGTACAAGAATAATACGTTTAGTAAAGTTACAGCTGTATTAACACATTAGACCCTGGACAGAGAAACACATTCAACATGAAGATACATTAATTTTGTATTTGAACCATGTCTGTAGCAGTGTCACAACTTGTTTTATGAACGTGCAGTGCTATTTCTAGAGAACACTGTTTGAAATAAATAACCATTATTTTTGCTTGTTATCATGGTTGCCTGCGATGGATTAGTGCCCCACCTAGGGGGAGTCAATGACTCTTATCTGCTTAACACTACAGAAATTGGAGATAAGCTCCGGTTCCAATGGCCAAACAGGCTCTTAAAAGGATTTAGCTTTTAGCTTTAGTTATCATGGCTACCACAGAAACCTGAATTTAAATTTCCTGACTTTTCCTTAACCAACAACACATTAAATTTCCCAAACTTTTCCCTGACCTACATTTCGTCAAATTTCCCAAACTTTTTCCTGACCTGCAGTACATCAATTTCCCTCACTTTTCTTTGACCTACAGTACATCAAATTTCGCTGACTTTTCCCTGACCTACAGTACATCAAATTTCGCTGACTTTTCCCTGAATTACAGTACATCAAAGCTCGCTGACTATTCCCTGACCTACATTACATCAAATTTCCCCCACTTTTCCATGACCTACATTATATTTCCCCCACTCTTCCCTGACCTACAGTACATCAAATTTCCTCCACTTTTCCCTGACCTAAATTACATCAAATTTCCCCCACTTTTCCCTGACCTAATTATATTATATATCCACCACTTTTCCCTGACCTACAGTACATCAAATTTCCCCCACTTTTTCCTGACCTACAGTAAATCAAATTTCCCTCACTTTTCCCTGACCTACATTACATCAAATTTCCATAACTGTTCCCTGACCTACAGTACATCAAATTTCCCTAACGTTTCCCTGACCTGTAGTAAACCTGTTTCGTAGGGGAAAAAGAACAACACACGCAAAATAATAATCATCATTTAATATTAAAATCTGTTCTAACTTTACCTGTCAATAGCTCTCTGAACACTGCTTTGTGGTGCAACAGATAACAGCAAGGTCCATGCTGAGATGGCATTACAACTTAACTCTGAATTGCTTGGCACTGTCAGTTTTGTTGCAAAAATTACAGTTTCAAGACAGGAGAGACACTGCAGAAGATCCTGTAAATTTGTAACACACATACATCATGAGGAATTTCTGCTTATCTAGTATTTTGTGGCCTTAACAACAACTGGTATTGAAGTTTAAATTGTTATTTATACTCACTACCATCACTAAGCATAATTTCTTTTATGAATCAAAGTTCTGATAGATCTTCACAGATCCTACATATCATGCGGCATTTTGTAGATGATCTTTGCAGTACAGTCTCTCTCTCTATATATATATTTTAGACTGTAGGTCTTCTCAGATCTGATATGCTGTTTCTTTTAAAATCGTTTGATCGCGTGCTTTTCTACAAGATTGCTTTTTGTCACTAACTTACAGGTTTTCAGCATAAATAAATGACTAGCATGCATGTGGGTCTTTTATTTTCTACTACATTGTAATAAAATTTAAACTTAAAACTTACAGCAATGCTTATAAAAACATGAACACCTGAAATATATGTCTGGAATGTTTATTGTGTGGTAAAATCACAGGCGAGATCTTTACACCACAGGTAACAAACGGATTTCTAGCAGTCACAAAACAAATTATATTCATTTTGTTTAAGGATACAAGCTGTGTTATTAGGAATTTAAAACACCGCAGGTTCATGATCAGGGCTGACAACCACATCCAGGACCCATCCAGCACATCGTGAGATTTTAGAAAGAAAAATTTAAGAAGCCAATGCGACGCTGACCAGCTTTCCATGGAAGGACATATCACATGAAGACAATAAAAGTACAAAATCATGGATGTTTTCATTTCTGATAGCAGAATCCCTGCTAATATTTTTTGTGGAACAAGGTGATTAGATTTATGTTTAAGCAAACTTGAAAGTTACAAAAACATTACTATACTGTTAGACTGTAACCCAATTTTTCCCTCTATTCTGGGCTTGAATGAAAAATCAAGTTTATGTCATTAAAATAACCCCACAATTTGAACATGCTTATTTCCAGAAACTGATTTGCACTCTGACATTAACTGATTCTTGGCACAAGGTCAGCATACCTCAGGTTCTTCACTAGCAATGAAGCAGCATAGACCAAGCGAGGAGGCACACTGCAAAAAGAAAAACCATTTTTTATCATTACCCACCCTTACAAACATAATATAACGTAACATTAGAAATTAATAATTATTTGATAAATGATTCTCATCAACAAACAGAGTGAATTACATGCATGAGAGAAAACAGCTTCTGCCATTTTTGGTTTGCTGAATGCAGCTCTTTCTCCATTAATTTTCTTTTCTTTTTTGTTCTTTGTCTCCCAAATCAATTTAATGATTTCTTTGTCCTTGTTAGCAACCAACATCACTATAATACATGGCTTGCCTCTAAAACAACCTATACTCTACCATCAACTTGCACAGATTATGATCTTTTTAATGTAAGATTTTGCAGCCCTAAACTTTGGAATTCAATAGATGAATCACTTATTAAACACCTAGTACCTAAATCCTCTTTTAAAATTAACCTAAAATAGCAATTTCTTTTAGCCTATTAATTATTTTTATTACTTTATTAGTTCAAGACTAGTATACTTTATCAATGCATTTATTACTTATATCTGACCTAGCATTGTAATTTTAACTTGTAATGACCACCTGTTTTCAATTAGCCCCTAAGGTTATCACAGGTGGCCTGCACTCTAGTTTTTGGTACCTGATTATAAATATTATGTAACTTTTTATTTTGAACACTGTGTGCAAATAAAATATTGTTGTTGTTGTTGTTAACGTTGTTGTCACAAATCATATGTCATCTGAATTTTCACTGACAAAGTTAGCACTATATTTACATTATTTTATTGGATATAACAAACTCGAGTTAAAATAAAGATTATGTGATATGATGTGTTTGTGGATATACACCATACTAGATGAAAAACCAAATTCTTGATTGCAGGTTTATTGAAAAACCTTGCTTGCCTAAACCACTAAAACACAGCATTTAACACGCAATATTCATCTGGATTTGTCTTATGCTTACGGTTGCTCTTGCTGGGACAGCTACTGTGTTATCCTGGATAATAGTTATCAACAATGGTTTTAGGGAATTGAAGATGGACTCAGCCTCAGAGCTAGCTCCCAGTTGAATACACAGCAATGCTGCAATTGACGCAACTAGCTGACGATCTTTGGCCTGACCTAAATTCAATTGAAATTCCGCAGTTAAAACTTTTGTGATAAAAAACGATAAAATAAAAAATTAAAACATCACAATGAATGTGGTGTCACAACTCTATTTTGCCAATAATAAATTTTTATTTCTATTACAAACTGGGGTTTGGAGCCAAAAATCAGGGTGAAAAGGTAATTGGAATATACTGTATTTCCTTGCATCAACTTTTTGAGACCTATATATATGTTTGAAGAGAAAAAATCCACCTCATGATCAACTTATATGCTGGTCACTTAACTCCTCTCAAGGAAGATTTTCAAAACAGAAGCTGAAGCAGGGTTTGTTTTCAAATGTGTTTTACTATCATTCAATTTCAGCTTATTGTTTCTGTTTTTTAATTCAAAAGTGCTCAAAATATTTATCTGATTGAACTTGAAATGTACAACAACAGATGAAATTTTTTCACAAGAGTATAATGGGCCCGTTTTTGTCAGGACATGTTTATGTCTCATTTTACTATTTACTTAACACTGTGCAGCATTTCTACTGTTGCTCATAATGAGTGTTGTACCATTTTGCACAATTATTATATTTTAAAGGGTTCAATACTCAATATCTCAATCTCTCGATTTTTCCTTTTGAGATTTGCATTTTTCTTCTTGTTACCATGCAAAAACGAATGAAATATGAAGATTCAAGATCAAAGTGGTAGAAGTTATTCTCTTTTAATTCAAGTGTTTATTACAAATAAACATGTACTGTATATTGCAAAATATGGCAAATTAGGGGTCAACTTAAATGCCAGGGCGACTTAAACACCGAGAAATACAATACGGAAATGAAATGTGAAATAGGGATCCAACTAAAACAAAGGCTGACCAAAGTTTTGGTGATTTCAGTTTGCACGACTGAATTTTGGGATTCTACTAAACCATTAAAGATAATGTCCTGACAGGCAATTTATATTGTAAAAAACACCGCTGGCATATGAGTGTAAATGCCATCTAGTATATGATTTACAAATAATATTGATTAATTTCCAAACAAGCAACTCAACCAAAATACAAAGTCTTATTTGGGAGTTTGAGATTTATTTAACTATGTGTCACTTCTAAAGGCTAGAAAAGGGATTTTACAACTACACAGAAAAACGTTAGATGTAAGTTAAAAATATTTTTTGCTGAAATACCTATCAACAGAAACTAGGATTTTGCATTTAAGGGGAAGTTACAGGTAAGATCAGGGCTCAAAGTTAGTGACCAATTGTTTATGAAATTAGTCACAAAATTGCACCTAGATGTAAATGCTTAAGTGCAACTGAAAATCACAATGACTTGCTTCAGTTCTGGGAAGATAAAACCACTGAAATTGACAGTGAATCACTCTAGTTCTCAATCCAATCTGTAAATAACAAAAGTTTTAATTTTCCACAGTCTGTTGTTTGGTTTTGTCCAACTTTTCCCACCTACTTCTTGTTGTTCCCCCGATACACTGTTGGATACTTCATTTATGCATCCTGAGATATTCATGCATATTCCACAGGCTTAAGTGATTAAAGGCTCTGGGTCAACAGAGCAGGAGATATGGTGAAGACAATGGCAGGTCAACAGAGCTTGACCAAGTTTTTCGTGACAAGCAGAAGGTAGTCTGGAGTCTTTATTTTAAATAAAAAGTAATGATAAAAGTTTTTAACTCATTGTTCTGTACTCTCAAGGGAACAATTTCTCTTTGTTTTTCTTATTTTAAAAATGTCTAAAATCAGGGTTTAAATTTTGCACTAGCTTTGTTTTATAAAACACCAATTCAAGCCAAAACTACTAGCATTTCGTAGTTTTTGTGCTAGTCATTTTAAAATTCTAATTTGAACAATACAAAATATTCCACTTTTCTAGTAGCCAATCATCCACGCTATTGAGAAGAACTTCTGATACTGATAATACTGCACCTGTAGCGAAAAAGGCAAAGAAGGACATTGCATATAAGTATTGGAATGCCTGGCTGAAAGAGTTTGATTGGCTTGAGCAGAAGAATATGGAAATGGAACTAATGTACTGCAAGTTCTGCAAAGAATTTCCTAATCGCTCAAAGTCAAACTCTGCATTTTGCGAGGCATGGCAGCATAATGTTCAAACATGAAATGCTGGATAAACATGCAAAGAGCAAGAATCACATTAACAGTTACGAAAAATACACATGCCATGCCAGGCCATGCACTGGTCCTCTCCCAAGGGTAGCTGCACAAAATCAGACAAGACAACAAGCAGAAATTCCATGTGGTCTGCAAATGAAGTTTAATTTTGTATACACAATTGCAAAGGAGGAAATGCCATTCACAATATTCTGACCCCTTCAATTGGTGACATTATTAAATGAGGAATTCCAAATAAATGAGGAATTTGAACACTCAGGTTTACAGAAGATTGTAAGTTGTATACCTTGCACATTCAGTTTTCCTCCTAACTTTTGATCCTGTGTGCCTAAAATTTTGAAAATGCACCTACGATTTTAAAACTAGTCACAAATTAAAAATGCCCTTAGAAAAAATGACGAACTTTGAGCCCTGAAGATGCTAAAAAAACTGTTCTAAAAGACAAATGTAGCTAAATCAAGAAACCACTAATAAGAAAACTGGTCACTAAATTGTCTTTAATTATAAATCAAAATTTAATGTTAAATTATAAATTAAACTGGTCACTAAATTGTACATCCCAAAGGCTTATATTAGAAAACACTTAACAGTTACAGTGTCACTTGATCTTAATTAAATTTTCTGCCTCCAATACTGCATATTGGTTATTATATGGATCAACAGCAAAGTAACAGGAAAATATTGATATTCTACATGGAACATACACAACAGCATGAAAAGATTTGGAAAATCACTTCAAATTTGTGAGTTTCCAGTCTTTTTATCACATTTTCTTTTGTTCTGGGGTGCATGTTATCTCAGTGCCAGTGCATGTAAATGGCCGAAAATTACAACAGTACTAAAACAAACCTTTCTTCAGATTTCTTTCAATGAAATCCAATATGGTTGCATGTCTGATAAAGAAAATTATATGGAAAGTATTATTTTTTTAGTACAAAAGTGAATCTGTTACCTTATTAATGAGACTATAAGTAAATTAGCAAAATAAAGCAAAATTTAGGCCTACTTTAACCCTTCCAGCCCCAGGAAATTTATCAATATCTAACTTCTCCAAACATAACTCAAACAAAATAATATAACTGGTAAATGAGAAATAAGGAATTGATCATGACAAGTGGGTGAAACTGTAGAAGTTGAAAAGCCAAATTCTCTCAAACTGCTTGTATGGAAAGTATGGAGTTCAGTAGGGAGAATTTACCAACACGTCATTTGTCGTGTTTGGGGCTTAAAGGGTTAATAACTTTAAACTTAACAAAGTGAAAGGTTACCTGTCAGAAACAAATTCTGTAAGAACTCTTGATTTCAAAGCTTTTTCAACTGCAGACAATGAGGACTGCCTTCCCTTTGAGCTACAAAACAAACCAAATATATTCAACATATAAATCGAATTCCTTGGAACTAAATCTGAAACTGAAGGGCTTTTCTGACCAAAATTACAAAGCCGTACACATATTTGAAAGCAAAGTTTGATTTTTTTCAAATTTTGTTTGGTTAAATTTTGTAAATGTCACACAAGTTGTACAAAAGTTGAAGACAATATTTTAACCTACAACCACAAGCTAATAAGGTCAGGCATTGGAAATTTTTTACATGCACCAAAATTAATAAATGCATCCCTCCTTTTCAATAATTAATTAAACATAATAAACTAATTTTTATTGCATCAAAGTTGTGAAAAAGTGCAAAAAAAATCGATGCTTCTCTTAAGCAGAGGAATTTTATACTTTTGTACCTTTCACAGCATAATAACTTAATAAATATATTTAGGCAATCCAAAAGGCGAAGCTCCCAATTTCATTACAATGTTAAAAGTTCCTTCGATTCCATAGCATAGCATAGTCTTAGGTGATGCTTATTAATTCCCCCACCCCTCCCCGCAGGGGTTGCTACATCATAACCAAATTTTCTCTGATGGATAGTTTACCAAATTTTCCTAGCTATGGTGCTCCGTTGTGCAAGCACAAGAGCTTTGCTAAAAAATTCAACTTTGATTGGCTATGAAGTCGAGATAGTGTCTGATCAGAAATCAGATGGTCATGAGCTCAATTCCTGTTGGGGAATAAGAAGATTTTCATCACAGAAATAAAGCTTGTGACATATAAACATTTCTTTCATATATTTCCAAGTAAAAAAAAATAAAATAACCTATTTTTTTATTATGTATCTGTTTATTGTTGGAATGTTATCTTTTAAGTAATATACCCAAAAAACAGAATTTTGCCTGTTAGAATGGTTGTTGAAAAAGAAAAAAATGTTGTCTGTTTTATTGAAATAGCTCCTTTGGTTGCCAAGATATTAAGGTTTTTCAAATATGCAAATAAAATAAGTTGTGACATTGTATCAGTGACTCCAATGGGATAACTCACAGAACAACAGTTACCTCTTCAAATACTTCTTCAATGAACATTAAGACATTAACTACAGCGATTTTGATATCGCCATGGCAACACATCAGTCATAGACCTCTTATTTCTAAAAATTAAAATTTAGATTTTTTTCTACAAATATTTCCACTCAAACAACGTAGTTTGTGGCATCAGCTGTGGTGGACGCTACTGTATGCATGATGGAAAAGAAAAGTTTTATTTCATCTTTTAGTGCTAATACCATCTTTTTTACTTTGGAAGAAAACAGGACTGGGACTGAAAATGTTGTCATAGTAACAGCATAACAAACATCACTATATGTGTTTGTGTTAGTTAAGGCCGTGTTACACGAGTCAACTTGCAACGACAATTTTCCGTGCAACACCGTATCGTGGAAAATCGTTCCCCGTGTAACAGATCACTGGTGACAATTTTCTGCGCAACAGTGGGCTCGCGCAACATGTTACGAGTTTTTGAATTGGTTTCAAAAACTCGCAACACAACACACAACATTGTTGCGCAGAAAATCATCGTTGCAAGTTGACTCGTGTAACATGGCCTTTAAACAACTCTGTACGTTTCAGGATCACTGAACTGTTATTTCAAGAAATAACTGTTGTTTTGTGATCTATCCAATTGTGAGTTCCTGATATGACATCACAACTTATCTAATTTGCATATTTGAAAAACCTATGTCACACAAATGAAACTATACCAACATTTAAAACATTTTTATGCCAACTAAAAAGGTTTTACCAGTTAGAATGCAGCGAAAACAAAAGCCACAAAAAGGATTTCGAAGCTATTCATCCTTTTCTTAATCAGCAAATACTGTATAGTTTTTAATCTACTTTTTGCAATCCCCAATTCTCTTAAATAGAAAGCAACAAACTCTTAAACTTAAATTTTAATGGTCGCATTGCACTCTGTCCCTAATGAAATTTCAAACACATAAGCTAACATGCACCTTTATTTCTAAAAGTTATTTTTTTATTTAATTTTTATTTATTTATTTATTTTTTCATATCAACATGACTTTTCAAAAACTGTAAAAATAAGGTGAATAAAGTTTAATTATGAAGAAAAAAATATTTGAAAAACCTTAATATCTCAGCAACCAAAAGAGCTATTTTAATAAAATGAACAACATTTTTCTTTTTCGAAAACCTTTCTAACTGACAACGTTCTATTTTTTGGGTATATACACTTTCAGATGTTTACACATAGTGATTTGTTTGGCCAACACATTTTGAGACCAAGCTGGAGCATGTAAACATCCCGATTCGAATGCAATTGGTCAGCCCAATACAAAAAAAATCTATTTCAATCCTACAGTTTTCAAACTTGAAGAAATAGTGGTGAAAAAATTATCATCGCCGTAAATGATTAAAAAAGCCGACATTTCGAGCGCTAGCCCTTCGTCAGAGCATCTGAAGAAGCTGAGAAAATGCACGGTTTATATGGGA